>JAQIXB010000771.1:0-14265 GCA_034697405.1 Mesoplophora pulchra | reverse complement strand
TACAGTATAATCTATAAAAATGAATATTTTCGTATATAATTTTAGTATATTATTATTTTATTAAATATTTACATTTATTTTTTTAAAATATATATTTAATAATATATATTTTGAAAATTATCAATGAATTCATTATTCATTAATATTATATTTAAATAATTTTATCATAAAAATCATTGTAAAGACCCTATAAACAAATGATGATATAAATTAATTTAATCTAAGGTTTGAGTGTTTAGGTTAAGTTAATCTGAGTCAACATAAAATAATTTAATTATTTACGAATAAATACATTAATCATGTAATTTAATTATAAATTAAATTTTATGATATCGAAAATCAATTAATAATTAAAAATATCATTATTTTAATACAATTATATCATGAGACATATAAAGAGCATAAACATTTTAAATGTTAAATGTCAATTGATTAATATACTAAAAGAGGATTCATCATAATCAATTACTTTAAACGAAACCCCTTTTTTAGCATTTTAAAAATAAATTAAAAAATTTATAAAAAAAATTTAATTCAATTAAATTATTTCTTTAAAGAGTGTTCGAATATTTACTTATAATAAAATAGAATACTGTTAATACTGATAGATATGGGGAATGTTATAACTAAAGTCCTAAAATCGCCATAAATAACTTTTTTTCTTAAATGATATCAAAGAAATAATTAAAAATGTGTCCATATCTATCAAAAATATGACCTTTGACCAAAAAAATGATATTTTTTGTTTTTTTGGTAAATTTTTCTTAAAAAATTCCTTTATTCTCTCCTTAGTATATTATTAAAAATGCTTTATTTGCTTTTTTTTATTTATTTTTCTTTAAAAATTTTTTCACCCCTCCCCCCGCTTAGTTTTTTAAAAAATTGTTTTTTTTGCTTATTTTAGCATTTAAAAAACTTTTATCAAAAATATTACATAAAATTTAGTTATAACTATAGACATAAATTTTACGCAAAATTTTTGACCAAAAAAAGTATTTTAAATACCAAAAAGCAAAAAAAAGTAATTTTTAAAAATTTTTAAAATACTAAGGGGGGTGTAAAGGATTAAATTTTATTATGTTTAACATTTATTTATTACAATAACATTATTGTACATTTTTATATGTTCAGAGGACATATTCGTCCTTTTATCAGATAATATTGATTTATAATTGGAAAATGAACGCTCATCACATGATGTATTTATATTTTGATATATCACATGCATTTAATTTTACATTTAATAAAGAATCACAATTATCGCCATTAATATTATTAATAATTTTTAAATCATTTAATCCGTAATTTTTCTTTAATAATGATTGAAATTTATTAATTTCTAATCCGATGTTTCCATTAACATTATTAAATAATGAAATGCATTCATTAATTATTGAATCATTTAAAGATAATGATGCATTTTCTAAATTTTCAATCATTTTTGCCAAAAATGCGTAATTAATTAGTGTTTAATTAGAGTTTATGAAAAGTAAATTTTCTTTTAAATTATTTTTATTTAAATACTGTAATGCACATTCAATAGTATCTGAGCATTCATTATCATTTAATTTAATAATAAAATCTTTGATTTTTTCAAAATTTTCGCAGTAAAATATCGCAGCATTTATCCATGTGCCCCATCGTGTGATTACAGACTGCGGTGGTAACGGTAAATTCGGATCTAATTCTATAAAAATTTAATTTTTAATGTCAATATTTAGTCTCTTTTTATTTAAATTAATTTTTATCATTATTTATTCATATTTTTTTAAAAAATTATGCGTCTATAAATATTTTTTATTAAAAATTTTACAGCATATTTTTTCAAAATTTTTAATTTAAAAAATTATTTACCTTGAAATGCATCAATACGTCGTGGGCATTTCAAAAATATTTTTTTAACATTTTAAAATTTATTAACATTTTTTGATTTATTACATATAAATTCGCACATACGATGTAATGCGTGTGCTAAACACGTAATACGAATCATGTTTGGATATTAAACGCGTAATGAATTACCTGTTTTGACCATATATGGTGCATCATTTAATAATAAAATATAATTGTATTGAATTTAATTATAGTGTAAAATTAGTAATGATTCATTTACAAATTTTGCTATTGAATGTGAATCAGCTTTAGGAATAACTACAATTTAATAAATATGATCTTTAATTGACCATCATTGGCAATTAAAATATTTTTTGGTTTTAAATCGCAATGAATTATTTTTAGTGAATAGTGCATTCTATGAATACCGTCCCATAATTGACAAAAAATAGCCATAAAACAGTTTAAGCTGTTTTTTCATAGAGAATATCTACTAAAGCGCATTCACAATATTCTAAAATACAAGAAATATATAAATTTTTATTTTATAAAAATATAATTCAAAGAAATTTTACCATATGTTAAAGCCATGCGGTGTCCGGATGAAGTATTAACTAAGGATTCCCCAAAATATTTTAAAATATATTTTTCGTTATGGTTCTTTATATTGTTGTAAATTGCTTTCTTCAGTATAATATTTACGTTCTTCTATTACTTTCGTTGCAAAAACATGATTTTTCACTAAAATTTTATATACAGTGCCAAAACTCCATTCTTTTAAAATAAAGTTGGATTTAGGAATAACTTCAATATCAATTAAAGGTTTTGTAGCACTTTCATAAGAATATGTTAACATTTTTATTTTATTTTTAAAATTTAAAATTTTAATTTATTTGAAATAAAATAAATTTTTATTTAAACTGATTTAGTATAAAAGAAAAATTTTCTTTTCATATAAAATTATTATTGTAATTTTAAAACCCTATTCTATTAATAGGCAGCATTTATGAAATGCAATAATATATGTATTTGAATTACGGAATCTCTTAATGTTCGCCGTTTATATGCAGCGCAAGCTCAATAAATGGGAAAAAATTGCAAAAATTAAGATCTTTATTGTGAGGATCATAGAAGTGCTCAGGAGGTAGGGTCTGAGTTAATACTAATTATATGAGAATGTCCGATCATACGTACTATCAATATGCGAGCGTATATTATAATATGTAGCATAGGGAGTCTATACTATATTCCCGGAATGTGACGATTCTATCATGCTATAGGAAATATCGGGAATATGCTTAATCTTTATGCGAGGGAATTCCGGGAAAAACGCGCAAAATAACGGCAAAATAATGGTAATTTAATGGTTAAGACTTACTGATAAGCCAGTGACCTCTGTTCCTGCACCTATTTAAAAAACAAGCACAGGGAAGCCTAAAGACCTATGGTCACAAATATTTTATTGTTTTATTATTCATCACTTTTATTTTTAAAAATAATAATCAAATATTTAAGTTTAATTTAAAGCGAACGGTATTTATTTTAAAAATAATCACAAAATATTAAACTTTCTAATGACATATATATGTATATAGTACAACTGACCTATTCAATAACTGACCATTATATTAGGTCAGTTTTAAACTAAAAATTTTAGGTCATTTTAATTATTGACCTATAATTTTGTTTATATATGTATAGAGTGGGATTAGGGCGCAAATATGATTGCGCAGCAATCATACTTCGCCCTATTACTACTAATACTACTAATACTACTTTTTAATCCCATGATATTATACTTATAATTTATGTCCGAATTTTTTCAAAAATTATTTTATAATTTTTATTTTCATTTTATTTTAATTAAACTTTTGTTTTATACTAATTTAAGATTTAATTTATAACTTAAATC
Organism: Mesoplophora pulchra; assembly: GCA_034697405.1. Lineage (NCBI taxonomy): Eukaryota > Metazoa > Arthropoda > Arachnida > Sarcoptiformes > Mesoplophoridae > Mesoplophora > Mesoplophora pulchra. The sequence continues at coordinate 10,520 of JAQIXB010000771.1, read as the reverse complement.
ACATTAACATTCTTTAATTTAAAATCATGTAAATTTAATTTTAATGTTAATTTATATTAATATCGAAAACGTGTACTATTAAATAGTTACATAACAATTTACTACGGATAAAGTCATAAGATGTGCGACTGCATTATACCATAGTAATTCCTTATTTTTTAAAATAATAAAATAATATTAATCATATATATCATATGAAAAATCTATTATTATCCTTTCAAAGGATATATAAATTATTAATAAATATTTAGACATAACTTAAATATTAATAATTATTTTTTCAAAAATATGTGTATATTGAAATATTTAAAATATAATATTTATAATAAACATTTTATGAGAGTATCGAAATGTATTTTAACCCTCAAATTATTAAAATTCAATTGTATTTTATTTAAAATAATTAATTTTATTAATAAATTTTTAATTTTTAATTAAATAAAATCATGTTTTTAATTCGCGTGTTAAATGACTTTACCTATAGTTACATGTAAATAATAAATGTGTATATGTAAATATATGTGAATATATTTGAAAATACAATTTTATTGCATTAATGATATTTTATTGTTTTTCAGACATAATACACAACAATATCATTAATGTGAAAGAAAAGTTAGTTTTAGTTTTAGTTAACATGGAAATAGTGAATGCAATTAAATTTCCAAATAATAAAGACTGAGAATATAGACTTTTGAATGAACAGAATTTAGTGTTTACACATTATAATATAATGATATTTCTGTGTTTTATTATTTCGTTAATTATTTGTTTTTACGGATTCAAAACTATTATTTTAATCATTAACTATTTAATGCTCAATTTCATTCACTCATTTTACTCATTCTTTTCTAATGTTATATTTGTATCAAACATTTAACACAATCATATTATACATATCATTTTCATTATTATTTTCATTCACATTAAACATGATAATAATATTTTACATTTCATAACTTTTATTATTTTTGTTATGTACAAAATAACTATTACATATTAGTATGTACATTCTATATGTGTACGCAGTGTCCAAAAATAAATACCCATACCCTATGCTATTACTTTAAACTATTTTTTTAAAATATTAAACGGTCATATTAATACCGAATATTTATGTTTTATAAAATATATAAATGTTCATCGTAATGACTATAAATATATAATGATTTTTTTATTTAATAATAAATTTGATTTTAGTATCGTTTTTTTAATCCGTTTTCATACCCATTTACACGTCTTAAATTAGACCCTTTAAATCGTTTCTTAAATCGTGAGGTATTATTAATACCATAGTTATACATAATGACATTATTATACGATAATGTATTTGTTACATAATAAAATGCATTTTATTCAATGTAAAGACACATTAAATGTTTAGTGATATTTTCGATCTCTGATAAAACATAATAAATGAGAAACATTTATAAATGACTAAAGATATTTATTAATTTTACATAAATATGTATTATGATATAATACAATCATAATGAACATAATTTGTGTGTTCATATTTCAAAAATGCTAAATAACTGCGTGCATATGTAAAATGTGCACATATATTATATATTATAAACAGAGATCGGAAAATTTAGGTATAAAAAAGCCATAAATTTTATAAATAAAATGTTAAAATTTTGTAATATGTTTTGTAAAATTTAATTTCCATAAAATTTTTTTAGTCCCCTCTTAGTTTTTATATTAAAAATTATAAGAAAAAATCAAAATATTAAAATGACGTAAATTCTTACTTTTTAATTTCCACTTTTAATTTTAATAAAAACATATCACTATTTTGTACTTTTTATATTCTAATTTTATATTAATTTTTAATTTTTTTTATAAAATTTTAAAAATTCATTCGTGATTTTGATAATAAATGCATTTCAAAATGCTTATAATCGTATGATTCGGGCATAAGACCATAATGAATTCAGTTTACTACACTCATATTGGTATTTACGAAAATTTCTGATCTTTGTTTATAATTAACATTATTATATTTTACATTTCTTATTATTATTTATGCATTAATAATTGTAATATATGTGTGCATTGAATAATATTTGAATATTACAGTATTCGAGATTTAAAACCATACCGATGCGCACATCCTTTACTTATGTTTTATGTTTATAATGCTTAACATATGCATTTATTTGCATAAAAATGATTATTGATTTTGGTTTTAAATCTCAAGTATTGTATATTAAGCAATAATTCATTGCAATAATTGAAAAAATATTGTGATTATGATTTATTTGGCTGTAGTTTTATTTTGAATTTATTTTTAAATTTTATTTTTATTTTTCTAATTAAAAGTAATGCCATTTTGTGATATATTTATCTATTATTTTTTGAAATATAATATAATATATGTATATATATATAGTTATTATATAAAATACAATTAATTATTAATGACATAAAAAAATGGCATTCATAATGAATGTTTTAATAATAATGATTAAATATAAATGCATGTAATTCATGTGATTATTAATGATGAAAATATATTTATAATAAAAAAGAATATTATCATATCTCTGATTATGAATACGTTTTTTAGTAATGCATTGATTTGTGATTCAATACCATATTCATTGAGAACACAAATTACTAATTCACTGCTATTATATACTGTATTATATACTATAGTATATATACAGGAATATACTAGCAGTGGCATAATAGTATTACATGAATGCGTATTTCATATACATGCTAGTACATGGGAAGAATTTTTTGTTTGAACAAAGTAAAAACATTTACTAGTAAAACTAAAAACAGCAGTATAATAATGCTAGTAGAGAAGTGCTAGTCCTGTTGATGTTGTAGTGATAGAAATAGTAGTGAATAGTTTATTCCATAGTGTTTTTCATGATAGGATCATGGATTTAGTTATTCCTCAGCAGTGATAAGTACTTAGGGGATTTTTAGTGATAGTGATAGTATAATAGTATAGTATAGTAATGGTGTACGTTTTTCCCTTCAATCAGATGATAGAAGAATCCGCTTAAAAATATTGAATACAGAATAAGTTATGCTCTTTTGAAGAGTATAAAATACTATATTATGTTAGTATATACGTTAGTAGATACTATGCTTTACTTTGCTTCAGTATCAAAAGAGCATCTCTGATCCTTTTCGAACATATACGCACATTTATAAATATTTAGAATATACACACATAACGTTATAATGTACGCGTATGTGTACTATAAAATGATCCTCAGATATATCACTTTTTAGTGTACATTTGAGCATAGATGAAATCCTCTTCTCTGAGGCAATGAGAGTTTTCTTTTCTCCATATTTATCTATACTTAACTTTTACATATTTTATAGTAATATTTTGTTATATTATAATCCATTTAAAAATTACTTTGATATTAACATGCAAATTTAATGCTATTTATTTATTAAAATTATTAAAGTAAAGAGCGAACAAAAAAATACTAAAATTAAAGTATACATTATAAAAGAATAATAATATAATTATCGATTAATATAAATTAAAATAATAAGATTCACACGTATAGAAGTGATTAAATATAAATAGATGTGAATATACTAGCATTAGATACTAGCTTTAGATATTTTCAAACATTAAAGTATAGTATACAAATATACGTTAATGTTAATGTTATATTTTTATAATGCACATTTTGAAAGTCCCTTCGGACATGGTATAGAATGAGGACTGATGAGAGACGTGTTTATTTGAAAATTGCATAGTCAATGCTTAAGTTTCATTGTGATATTTGCATAATGCATGTTCAATATACAATAGACATAGACAATAGTGACAGAGTATTTTAGAGTATAAATGTCACGAATATAAAGTTCATGATAATGGTAATGGCAAAAGTTGAAAATGATAATTTATCACTTCATTTATATGTGTGTAAACTATAAAATGATGGAAATAAATTACTTTCAAAAAAGTTTTAGAATCAAATTTTTATTAAACGCTATTTTTATATTATTTTATTTCAGTATAAAATATAATCATTGATAAAAATAAAACACTTTTAAATGTGTTTATACATTAAATAATTTCTCATGTACAGTGTGATCCCACTAATAGTACATGTAGTAATATACATTGTGCCCTTTTGCCACTTTTGTTGACCTCAAAGAGCAGATCCAAAATAAACACAGAGATCTTATAATTTGAGATAAAATAAACTTTTCTTTTGATATTAAGTTACTACTATAGTAATGATACAATTATACTAATTTTATTAAGTATTTCATGATTGAAGAGCTCATAAATTTGCTCATAGATGTTAATTCATAATGAAAATATTGCCTTTATTGTGATCACACTGTATTTTTGTTCATATATATATTTATATAAATATACGGTCATAAAATGCGATCGCATTAATGTAATGCTTTGAAAATTTCAGCTGAAATTATCACATCGTATTTCAGATGTGAGTGTGTAAATGCCATTTTCAAACACATTCATTATCCATATATGTATGTCCATAGACGTAAATCGCAATAAATAAATGTTAATTTTTGACACCATTGTTTTTTAACATTTTCCATTTAATGAAAGAGCGTTTCAAATTTTATGCATGAATTTTATTTATTTATAATCACAATTATTATAATGACATTTTTAAAATCTCTTTTAATATTTATTATAAAAATTCATATTAAAATATTTAATTTCAAAGCTTAAAAATAATTAAAATATTTTCACGTCTCATATTTAACATACTTTTTGATTATGTTCATTTATTTTTCATTAAATATTTAATAAAAGTTTTATATGTGCCAATTATAGACCTGAATTTAAAGCACATTTTTCTTTTAAATAAAGCATTTGAAATCGCGAAAAACTAAATTCCGAAAAAAGCTAATTTTTAGCAATTTTTTAATTTATATAAAAATTACTATTAATATATGCATATAAAGTGGGAGCCGGACACAATCTCGAAAGCCATAATCTCGAAAGGCCAAAATATCGAAAGCCAAAATCTCGAAAGGGTCAAAATCTCGAAATGCCTAAATCTCGAAAAATAACATATTACTTATTTACGTCTGTATCCAAATTTTTCCTAATCTTATATTTTTATTATGTTTGGTTAGGTTTGGTCTTATACCCACGGAGTCTGTATTCGCCTTTTTTTACTTTTTTTATGATTTTTTAGGTAAGTTATTTTTCGAGATTTTGTCTTTTCGAGATTTTGACCCTTTCGAGATTTTAGCATTTCGAGATTTTGGCATTCGATATTTTGGCATTTCGAGATTATGGCTTTCGATATTTTGGCATTTCGAGATTTTGGCCTTTCGAGATTTTGACCCACACCCATATAAAGTATACATCTTTTCATTTTCAAAATATTAATATTTATGATTTAATTTTTAAAAATAAAATTTCAAATATTATATTAATACATAATTTTTTAAAAATTAAAGATTTTAGTGTTTTAATTAAAAATTTAAACACTAAAATCTTTAAGTAAAAATATTGAATTTTAAAATAATATAATTAATATTACAATTTTAAAATTTTATTATACATTTATAAAAATGTGATGATAAAGATTTCCCTTTTCTTTTCTCTTTAATTTATTTCCAAAAATTTCTAAAAAAGCAAAATGAACTCAAAAAAGGCACAAAAAGAAAATTTTCTTTTTTTTGTATTTTTAAATTAAATGATGGGACAAAACAAAAACCATTTAATTACTTAAATCATAATAATTTTAATAAATATTTACATTTTAATTGAATTTAATTATTTACATTTACATTAAAATTTTAACATTTTCAAATTATTTCTTAATATCTTTTTGAATAAAAAAGCATTTTGCGAACATTTTAGGTCTCTAATGATGAATATTAAATTATATTTTTAAAAATAATAATAAAATTATATTCAAAATGCGAAAGAATATTTTGTCATTTTTCATTATATATGAGAATATTTTATTCATTCATAGATCGATAAATATTTAATATTTTTAAAAAATTTATCATTATATAAAATTATACATAAATCATTTGAATGATAATATTAAAATTAATTTAAATTTAAATTTTAAAATGAACGGGAACTGCTAAAGCTAAGCCCGTGGCTTCAAATTGACAGTGGTTAATTTTAGGAGTAAATCTGTAAATAGAATAGAAGCCCATGGGCTTAAATTAGCAGTATTTTTAAATTTGAAATTTATCTTATATTTTATTAATATTGTCGCGGCCTAAATATGCATAAAAACCGATTTTCATGCATATTTATTTAAATTATTTAAATTTATTAATATTTAAATTTTATTTAATATTCTATAATTTTGCGAATTTTTCAGAAAATTTTTTTAATTTTCAATTGAGAATGTCTTTGATTATATTAATACATTAAAATATTATTTGATATTTAATTATTTAATAAAAATTAAAATAATATTATAAAATAATAAATGTTTATTAAAGTTATTTATGATTTAACTAAATTTTGTGGGCATTTTGGGTGTGGATATTATGTCATAGATCCAATGGAAAATATGATAAAATAAATAATATTTTTAAAAATAAGTATAATATGACAAAAACATAAATTTGTTAATAAATTACATAATAATTATTAACTAAAAATCGAGTATTAACATTTGTAACGCTAAAATATATTTTATAAATAAAATATATAACATTATGATGTACAAAATTTGGATTAATGTTATACATGTAACGATACGAATAAATAATATATAATATAATATATCGATATATATATATATATATATATATACGTTTATTTATGTTTAATGTATAAACATCGATCGGTATAAAACGATGATTCAAAAGCGATATGTTTTGAGATAAAACTATTGAATGACGAAATGACGCTTAAAGTTTATGCGATACTTTTAAATGATCATCACGAACACTGTTATCACTAAACACTAAACGCTATTATATAATGATAGTATTATCCGTCATTTCAAAGGAAAATCACACTCAAAATTATTCTATTATTATCATGATCGTATATTTTCATACACGAAAAAACATACCGATTTTCCCCGATTTTAATACAGGCATTAAATAACAAATAGAAACTGAAAGCTTTAATACCTCAAAATATAATTTTATTTTTTTTAAATTTTATTAATATAAAATGCCATTTGATTAACTTTTTTTATCCGCACTTTTCGCTTAGGACCTGCAAAGCATTAATACTTAAAATAGTGACTGTTGAAATAATTTCCCCATTCTATAGTGGAATTCGCACATTAAAATATGCACAGCGCTGTGAATAGGATGTTAACATTTAACTAAATGCTATGCGTGTTTTATATATTAATAATATAATGAATTTCCCGCTTTAGTTTCAATTTATACAGTTTCTCTATAGTAAAATTGAGCCTAAATTGTGAAATTCACTATTGAAATTGCAAAAATTATTTTGTAATTTTGTAATTGTAATTTTGGGACTACTGAAGCATACTACTGTAGGGACTACTGAAGTACCCCCTTAGATATATGGTAAAAAAATCAAAGAAAAAGTAAAGAAAATGGATTTAAATATATACTTTTCGTGTTAAAATAGTATGTTTACTTTTTGTTTTAAGACTTTTTAATACGATTTTTTATTATAAATTTTATGTCATTTATAATTTTGAATATAAAATAATTTATAATTTTATAAAATTATCACGGTATAAAAGTATTAAATTAAAAATTAATATATATTAATATAAAGTTATTTTTAATAACGATTAACGACACTTTAGTATATATTGATATTTATATCATTATCTTTAAACATAATGATAGAAAATAATAATTAAAAATCGATTAAAATATTAATTTTATATTAATATATCTGAAGCCATATTTAGCATTTCGATCGCATCAAATGATACATTAATTTTTTTTTATTAATATTTTTTCAGATGAATTATTAATTTTTATAAAATTACTTTTATAATTATATTAATATTAAAATAAAGTATTATAAAACATTAGATAAAAATTTTAAAATTCAAAAATTTGCATTTTTAAATTTACATAATTGAAAATTGTAATAAAAGTAAATATTTTTCTTAAATTTATTTTTTGATTAAATTATTCGCACCGATTTTTTATATAAAAATTATATACATAATATGTATATATATGTATTTTTTATATTAAAATAATAATAAATTTGAAATATGGAAATAAATTATGAAAATGTAATAAAAATTTGTGACATCTTTAAAATCATATTTTTTGCTTATATCATACCATAAAATAAATAGTAAATGCACTAAAAGTGTTGAGTAAAACAGCATATGATAGGAATAGAAAAATTTTTATAAATTTAAAATGAGAAAAATTATGAGACTTAAAATATAAATAAATATAAAGCCTCATATTTAATGTATTTCCGTATGATACAAATATTAAATATCAGTATAGAGTATGTATATTTTAATAAAAAAATGTTTATATATATATAAATGTATATATGTGTATATATACATATAATATATAGTGTTTCATATGGAATATTATAAAATATTATAAATAAAAATATAGAAATATTTTGGCATAAAACATATAAATATGTCATGATTTGTATCTTAAGGTTATTGTATGTGACGGAACATTTTTTCAAAAATAATATAAAACATTAATATTACTTTTTCTTTCGCTTTAAAAATGAAAAATATAAATAGTATATGCATGTATATTGCAATTGAATATATATAATATATATACATATGTATATATACTGAATTTTCTGAAAATAAAATAGTTTTTTGGCTATATATAAATCCAAATTTGAATTGAGAATTACTTTATGTAAATACTTAATATTTAAGAAATATACTATTAGCTATTACTATAAGAGAATACACTTTTACTACACATTTATAATGTCGTATTATAGTATTATATCATATTGATACTACTTTTTTTATAAAATATTATTGAATATTTAATTTTTTTCTATTTAAACCTATCTCTATATGTATATAGTTTTTTGGAAAAAAATAAATAATTTAATTTTACATTCGCATACATTCGAAATATATTTTAAATTTAAAAAAAGAGAACATTATAAAACAGCATTATTAAACTTTAAATTTATATATAAAAATAAATATATATACCGTATTAATATATTAAATATATATTTATTTCAAAAGTCCCAAATCTCTTTTAGATGATATAAAAGTACATTTATAACCATCTAAAAGTATATATATTTTACTAATATTAAATATACATATAATATTATTTACTAATATATACTAGTATTATATACAGATAAGGCTATTTTACTTAAGTCATACTAACAAACAGTATGATTCTCTATTTCTTTATATTTTTTATCTGTATTAAGATTTATTTAACAAAGACTAGCTTTATGTTTACCGAACTGCATCCTCTTTTTTCATCTGAGTAACACTAGCACTAACACTAGTGTATAACACTACTACTATTTTACCTTTATATAGCCATTTGTTTGAATTGTGATCCAATATCGGAAATATCGTATCATAGTATTTTCTTTTTGTTACATTCGTATACACATGCATACGCTTACATTTATGCTAGTATGAACTAGTACACAACAGTATATTTACTGTGAAATATACTGAGTATACTAAAATATACTAAAATACGCAATATATTAATGCTCTGAATAAAATATTGGTTTCAATACTTTATTTTCTTTTTTCCATTGCATTAGTTTATTATGAAAATCCGGTTAAATCCAATTCAAAATATACTAACCTCACAGAGATGAAAGTTTAAATAACTACTACTTTGATGCTGTATTATATTCACGTTTATTACATTGTGCGATAGTGAAGCGCATTTTAACGGTTTAGGAACTTTACTTCACCGTCCCGTTTCTTCGAAAATTATTATTACAAAAGAAGTATTTTTTTAAAATTTACTTTTTTCTTTAATTTTTTTAAAAACAGTAATTTAAGTGTTTAATTTTAATAAATTGATGTATGGAATTTTTTAAAAAAATTAATTTTTAAAAAAATATTTTTAAATAACAAATTATGTATACATAATGTATGAAATATTTGTTTATTAATTTCTAAATACACCGTATGACAAAACAAAAGGAAATAATCTTTTTATTAATATTTCTAAATATTATTTTTGTAAACTAATAAATTCATATTCTTTTTTATTTTAATATTATAATATTTATATTTTTCTTTAATAATTATTAAAATATAGAATTTTTCATTAATTAAAATGATAATTTTATTTAAAATGTGTTTATATTGTAACATCTCTAACCTATAGCTAAAGGCATACGCCTTAAGACTAACTAACATTAGACCATAGGAATGGTCGACTCTAAGCATACGCTTAAAGTTAGCCTAAAATTAGACCATATAAATGGTCGGATCCAAAGTATACACTCTGGATCAATCTAATCGTAGACCATAACAATGGTCGACTCAAAGTCTATACTTTGAGTCGGGCTCAACAATGGTCGAACATATGCACAGAGCTTTTCTTAGATCTTTTCAAAGATCGAA
>JAQIXB010000770.1:0-14270 GCA_034697405.1 Mesoplophora pulchra | reverse complement strand
TTTTGTGAACACCATGACCTTTGTGAAAATAAATGCCAAAATTACTATTGACTAACTAGTCTGATCATTTTGATATCCATATTGACATGAAAAATTAATTTTCATCAAAGGTCATAAAAGGTCAATATCTCGAGAACGCCATGACCTATGTTAAAATGGATGACATATTTGAACTCATCGCATCGTGTTTTATAAAGTGACATCGGAATATTGAGGGTGTAAGATTAGGCCGAAATGGGCATGGTCCTTTTTGTTTATTATGTATTATATTATGCATTTTAAGGATACGTATTAAAGAGTATATGTTATTTTTATATCATTCGATATATAATAAAATAATTTTTAAAAAAATATAAATTAAAAAAATATAAATAAAAAAATAAAAAACTAAATTTATATGAAAACACATAAAAATTAATAGAATCTCATGGTTTGAACGGGTTTACGAATCCACTAATATTTATTAAAAATATAAAAAACGAAATGCAGTTTTTGACACCCTAATAATGATTGAGATAAATTTAATTAATTTTTTATTCAAAAAATGTTAATTTTTTTAATATTAATTTTAATATTAAAATATAATTTAATATATAAAAAAATTATAAAAATATTGTGTAATATTTTTCACATTAATTATCATGCATTTGAGATTTGAGATTATATTATTACGTATGTGTTAACATTTCATACGTAAATAAAAGTAAAAATAAATTAATGTTTATTAAAATTAAACTTAAAATTAATTAAGAAAAATGCTAGTACATGTATATAAAAATAAGAACTAAAAAGTGTGGCAGAGGTGGGATTCGAACCCACGCCCCCGAAGAGACTGGTGCCTTAAACCAGCGCCTTAGACCGCTCGGCCACTCTACCATGTGCTTCTAAGTGTCTCAAATTAACTAGTCATTCATTTGCTAGTTATTTATATAAATTTTATAATAAAACTTTTTCAAAATCTATTTTTTTTATCATTTATTATTTATTTATAAATTTATTTTTCAATAATTATTTATACACTCTTTTCTCATTACATTTTAAGTATATATACTAACATTTTAAAGTACACTTTTAACTCACTTTTAGACGTGGTATTATATCCTGAGGTAAATACGCTTTAAGACGTTTGAAAAATATGCTCAAATAAATGAAAGAGAATCTTATATCATGAGATATACTTTTTAGTACTTTTATCATGTTTTAAGTAAAGTCTAAAAAGTGACGTAAATGTGTATATTAAAATTATATTTTTTATTTTTATATTAAACTTTAAATATTAAACACTATTATTTTATGATAAAATAATTATTTATTTTATAAATAATTTAAAAAAATTAAATTTTTAAATAATAATATTATAATTTATAAATAAAATGTAAAAATATAGCATTTTCAAAATAAAAAACTAATTTTTTATTAATTTTTTAATTAAAAAAAACATATGTGTATATAATACGCACATGTTTAATATGAATGTTAAAGTACAGTTAAACCTTTATATTTAGAAAATTTTAATGATTTATTAAAAGTTACATATTATTCTCTCATATATCTAAGTCCATAAATCAAAAGTGTCAATAATTACAAAGGTTTTACTGTATTTTGTAAATATACAAATTAATTATAATATTATTATTATATAATTTATTTTAAAATTAAATGTCAATAATGTCTGTATTACTCATGAATTAACATAAATATGTAAAATAATTATTTTTTAAAAAAATGCAAACTAGTTTATAAGAAATGTACTAGTGCTTATGAGAAAAAGTGTTATAAAAAAATACTAGTAGCCACCAGTGAGGATCGAACTCACGACCCCTGGTTTACAAGACCAGTGCTCTATCCACTGAGCTATGGTGGCTTTTCATGCACTTTCAAATGCTATTTACACATCAAATCACTAGTCATATACTAAGCACGTTTCTTATCTCATTTATTAGTAGTTTTGCAATTACATTTAGATATAGATATTATTAATATAATGCTTTTTTAACGCTAATTCTATTGCAATTTTTACAATAATTTCATTTATTTATAATGATAATTTATTTGTTTTTTGTTATGCGTCAATTAATAGACATTCCGTTTATATATGTTATGATTTTTATTGCATTTAAATGTATGAATCTCTTAATTAAAGCATTTCATAATATTAACACATTTCATTCATTCATTCATTGAAATCATAAATGAAATCGTAAATAAATAAAATAAAAATAAAATTAAAAATTATAATTTTAAAATTAAATATATTTTAATATTTTTAATGATTTTTTAAAATAAAAATATTTTTTATTATTTTAAATGTGAAATATTTTTTCGTTATATTTATAATGATATTAATGATAAAATAAAAAATTAATTTTTATTATAATTTTTTTAAAAAAATTAAGAAAAAAATTAAAAAATTATGCATTATTACGATGATGATAATGACGATGATGATGATGACGTCATTATCGGGACACCGCTGCCACCATTGGAAGAGAAAGAATCGGCCCCAAAAAAGCCCGATTTGGATCTAACGGTGCGCGATGACAGAGGCCGCAGACGCTTTCACGGCGCATTCACAGGCGGATTCTCCGCCGGATATTGGAATACCGTCGGTTCTGCCGAAGGATTCACACCCTCACAATACGTGTCATCACGTAACTCACGATATAAGGATGAGAGTGATGCCGAACGTCGTTATGGGACATCGAAAAGACCCGAGGATTTTATGGATGACGAAGACTTTGGCGCTTTCGGAATCGCTCCGAAACGCATTCACACCAAAGACATGTTTAAAGAATCTGAATCTTTTGCGGGTATGACCATGATCATGATCCAAATTTAATAATTTAATTAAATAATGAATTCATTTAAAGGATTACGTGATTCAAACACGACGATCATCGATGTCCTTAAATCGGTATTAAAACCATCGCATGAATCCATCGGTGAAAAACTCTTTCGTAAAATGAAAAGACACTGTGCGATGCTAAAGCCAAAGACATTATCCGATATTCAAAGATCAAAAGATAATCGTAATGATGATAATGACGATGATGATGGTGATAATAATAATATTAATGTTATTAATTATGAGCCAAAAGGTGATTATCATGGAATTGGATATAAATCAATAATGGATAATGAAAAATTAGCATCAGCGATTGAGTCAGGGTCAGGATCGGGATTAAAATCGGGATCATCTTCGGCGGTATCTGCGGTATTAAGCGGCGGCCGAAAATTGCAGATTTCGGGCGAAGCCTTTGGTTATGGCGCTTTAGAAATGGATGATGATTATGATGATGATGCCATTGTCTATCATAATGATGATATATCGAAATACGATTTTGAAATCGGACATATCCCAAAAGTGAAAAATAAAGATAATAAAAGAGCATTACCATCATCAGCATCATCTTCGAATGTCATCGATGGTTTTGTCCGATGTGTTAATACTGATAATTCAAAAGCATTGTTTTATAAGAAATATCCGGTCCCATTATTACCTAAAGAATGGCGTCCGAAAATACCATTTAAACATTATAATGAAAAAGAGAAAAAATCACGATGGGATCAGTCGAATAAAAGTGATAATCCATTATTACCATCATCTTCAGCATCATCTACAACTAGTGATAGTCAAAATATAGTTACTAAAAAAGCAGCTCCACAATTAGACGCAAATGTCAGAGCTCTGATTTTCGGCGAAGAAATAGTTCATATGAAAGGAGTTAAACCATCATCAGCAGCATTATCTTCAGCGATACCATCATCAGCACCATCATTATCATCATCATCATCGGAAATAAAAAGTGATAAAAATGTAAATAAAAATGTTAATGAAAATGAAAATAAAAATGACGCTCAAAAATTGAAAAAACCATTATCAGGTTTTTGGGCATCGAAATTTGTTCATAGTGACAATATATATGAAGAAAATCTATTAACAGGAGGATTACATAAGACTAAGACAAGTACTAGCACTAGTATTAGTGAAGAGAGTGATAAAACGACCGATGATGATAATAGTAGTAAATCGACACCCATTGAAAGAACGATATATGAATGGCATCCGCACACATTACTGTGTAAACGTTTCAATATCCCGAATCCGTATCCACAATTTCCCGATACCATCGGCGTCATCGCTATGGGCAAAAGTGACATAAGAAATCGCACGTCTTTAATATCATCGGCATCAAAGACCAATGCTAAAAAGCATATGCCAAATATCTTCGGATGTCTCTTTGATAATGATTCATTAAATGATAATAAAAAATGCGATTATGATGATTCACTAAAAGAGCATAATAAAAGTGATAATTTACCACAAAAATTGGATAATAATAAAGAGCGTGATGATGATGATGATAATGAAGAGAAAGAGAATCGTCCATCGATGGACATATTTAAAGCGATATTTGCATCGGATGATGATGATAGTGATTCTGAAGATGGTGATGGTGATGATGATGATAATGGTAAAAATAAAGATGATAATGAAAAAGACAAAAATGAGATATTAAAGGATAATGATGGTAATAAAAGAGCATTAAATGTTAATGCTAATTCCGGACGTGGATTATTCGCGAATATCGATTTCGATGATTTAAAGAATTTTAATTCAGTTTTAAGCTCAGCTCAGATTATTAAAGAAAATCCATTACCATCAGCATCTTCAGATGATCATGATAAAAATCAATTAAAATCATTGGAAAATTCTAATGATAATGCTAATGATGATGATGATGATGATGATGATGGTTATTATGGACCCGCACTACCATCTGAAGATATCTTAAAAAATCCATCATCGACATCATTAGCATCAGCATCAGTATTACCATCATTAGAAAAATCAGAATCTAAAGAAAGATCATCATTAAAACGAAAGAAAAAATCGAAAAAACATCATCACAAAAATCGCCATAAATTAAAGAAAAATAAAAAATCATCACATTCAAAGTCTAAATCTAAGAATAAACACAAAAATCGGCATAAACATCGACATTCACCATCATCATCATCATCAGAATCTTCAGCATCAGAATCGTCTAAAGATGATTCTGATGATAATGATAATATCGATTTAAAATTATTAAAACATTTGAAAAAAACAAAAAATAACTGAGAAATATTCAGGTAAATTAATAAGATTAGGCATTGATTTACTTTAAGGTCGTTACGTTTCACAGAATTATTTAATCCATAGAATTACGTACATAAATACATTTATATCGTATACATGTGCCATCATGCTTTTTAAGTAAATTGATACCGTATGAATGACGCGATAGTTTAAAGATGAATATAAAGGTTTCAGTGTAAAAAATTGTAAAATGAAGGAATGTGATAAATTTGGAATATACCCCTTTACCCCATTAAATACTTTTACATTATTACTTTCTATATATGAATAGATAAATGGGGTCAAAGGGTATATATCAAAATGAATATTTATATACATATAAATATCAATGAAATGAAATTCCATCGCAATATAAATGATAAAACAAATCATAGATTAAAGAATAGTAAATCATTAACTGATATGAGACTTAAATTAAATTTTATATTTATTTATAAATAATATATTTATTATATTAATATATAATATAATAATTAAGATCCAAACTTTTCGGGAATAAAAATTTAAAATTCGTACGGGAAATCGGGAACATAAACACAAAATTCAGGACTTAAAATTTAAAAGTTTCCTTTACTTTCCCTTAGTATTTTTCTAACAAAATATTGTAATATTTTCTTTTTTTAACAAATTTCCTGTGCAATATTATTTTATTGCATTTTTGATTTACAATTTTAAGGATAATTCTTAAATTCGGGATTTATTCGGGAGATTCAGGATTTAAAATGAAAATGCATAAATTTGGGAAAATCGGGAACAACAGAGTGGTCTCAAATGCTCTATTTTTATGTGATTCGTGCATAACCATTAATTTCCCGATGTTTAAATCTGTTTCTAATTCGGTATTCCCCGAAAAGTTACGACCATAATCATAATATAATAATGTTTTTATACATAACAAAAAATATTACCGCATTTTTATTTATTATGTATTTATTTACAAAATAAATAAATAAATTTTTTAGAAATTATTATTCGAAAAAAATGTTTATGATTTAAAAGAATGTGTAAATATTTATAAAAATAATAAATTTTATTAAATATTAAATTTGAAAATCATTTATTTATATATGACTTAAGACATAAGACAATGATGATGATGATAATAATAATGATTAAACATGATAATGATTGTGACTTATTTATGATTAAATTTAAGGCACGAAAAGATTTAGTAAATTCAATATTTAACATAAGTACAGTGTAATTAATTTTAAAGTCATACTCATTACATATACAGCCACGCATATAATACTGTTTTACCTCACTTTTTTGACCCGGTCTTATAGCCTAAGGTAAGAACATAGTATTTAGACGCTCTAAAAACCAAAATTAAAAGTGAGAAATAATTGAAAAGGTATACACAAAGGTATAAGACCCCCCTTATGATCACCCGCGCTAAAAGATCGGGCCTAAAGTGAGATAAAATGATAGTGTCAGCATAAAATGGGAATTATGCTGATACTGTCTTTAAATGTAGGAATGCAGCGTTAGTCTTCGCACACCATGTAATTATTGTAAAGTTAAACATATGCACGATGCACATGTTTAACTTTTAAAGCGATCACACTGTATTATTATCATATATAAATGTATGCGAAAAATGATAATAATAACACATGTTTATTAAACATGATTATAATATAATTATAGTATTGTTTATTATAAATTATATATGAATTTAATTAAATATTAATTTTTTATAATTTATTTATTAAACTTAACTATGATTAAACTAAACTTTTAGTTAATATGTATTATTAAATAATGAATATATATTGCGAAAGCGGAACATGATAATCATATTATTTATTAATTATCAATTAATTTAATAAAAAAAATAAAAAAAAATTGATTTTTGTTCACAGATACATTTTTACTAAAAAAAAAGTTTGGCACTGAAATGTAATGACGTCATCGATGACAAAGATCATGCGGATGATGATATTAATGCTAAAATGTGATGATGATGATGATCGTATAAATCTTCAGACGGTACATTGACAATTGATATATGTATATATATTCATATAGAAACAGGTTTAAGTACATATGATCATAGTTAATATATTGATATATATCTCTATATGTTAACTAAAATATAGTAAATCTTTGATCGTACTCTTTGCGCACGTGTCAAATCACATACACATACATAATCCATTTGAATATATATTTATATATATAAACTTAGGTATAAACATATAAAAATCATTATTTACGTAAAGATAGAATATACACTATCATTGGATTATTTAAAAATTATTTTCATATAATTTATTATTATTAATTAATACATTTATTTAATTTTTAATATTTATAATTTAAAAGTTTCTAAAAAATGGCATTAAATAACGGACATATTTATTCGAACGGTGTTAATGGTGTCAATGAAAATGGAATGAACGGACATAACGGACATGATGGTCATAACGGTCATTCGAAAGAATATGATGATAAAGGATTTGATTCGAAATATTCGGGTGCGGCATTTGCGACCAGAGCCGTACACGCGGGTCAAGACTCAAGTCAATGGACGTCACGTGCTGTCGTACCGCCCATTTCCATGTCCACCACGTTTGCACAGTACGCACCCGCGGAAACTGCCGTAAGTACATATACTATTAATAGTATATTTTTAATAATGTACAGTAAAATCTATGTATATATTTAATTAATAATATACTGTAAAACCTCTATATTAAGGAAACAGATTGAAGTGAAAATGATTATGTATCTCTTAATAAAGAGTGAGTATAATTTGAGTTTTTAAAACAGAACGTAGACAAATGGTGATTAATGTGAAAATACCTGAGTTCATACCTCATGATATAAGTTCTTTCTTTAATTATAATGTTAAAATTTTTTTTAAAAAATTGAGAGGTAAAAGGGTATTATTATATTAATATAAAAATAAATATTTTTAATTTTAAAATGTTAAAAGTTTATTATGAATATAATTAAAATTTAATTATTTTATATATCTATTTATAGATAATATAAATAAATTTAAAAATAAAACATATTTTCAAATTAATGTATATTAATATATATTATGAAATAATATAAAAAATTATATAAAATTTATTTTTTAAAATTATATTCACATTATCTTTTGTTTTAAAAAATATGAATATACTTTTAAAATGTGTGAAAAAATATTTATATATAATTTTGACATAATTTCGAAATATTAATAGAATTTTATTATTAGTAATAAATGTCGCCTTTAGTTTAGTTAACATTAGTTAATGTAACATAATGTTACGTAATACTAAATGATACTATACTTTAGTTTTGTTTTTTCACAATTGTTTTATATGAAATCATTGCACTGAATTCATGTTAAATATAAACGAACATATGACTTTTACGTAATTTTACACATACATTTTTAACATATTTTTATTTTTTAAAAAAATTGATTTTTTTATATTTATTTTTAACATTAATATAAATGACTCATTTTTTGACATTTACATAATGAATAAAAATTTCATTCATAGAAATATACACATATATAATGTATAATATTTGTACATATTCCCATTGACCTCACTTTTTAGACCGCACTTATAATTTAGTGAACATATGGTTCTTATATACAATGTTATAATATGCGATCCAAATGTTGAGGTAAAAGGGTATGTTAATGTTAAGGGTTTATAAATGCATTTAAATGTTTAATTTTAAAGTAATTTTTTAATTTAATTGTTTTATGTTATAATTTAATATTAAAATTTAATTTTTTTAATGATTTATTAATTTAATATGTGTCAATGTCATCATCATCATACGATGATATATTTTAATGATAATTTTTTATATTTTTTTGTTTTTTTTAAAAAATATATTTTTTCAGAGAATATCGCGATTAAAGTTTAGTGATTTTTTGAGATAATTAATTTCATAATATATTTTCAATTTATATAAAATTACAAATGTTTTAATAAAAAAATATTTCACAATAAATGTCTAATATATTATAATATAATAAATGATATGATATAATATTACATTAATATAGTGTTACATTTACGTGTATATCCTTTTTCTAATCATATTACAATTAATAAAAAATATATTTAAATATTTAAATATACTTTTTTTTAATATTAATATATAAACGTTCATGACATTGATATTTATTTTAAATTATAAATTATGATAAATAATATTTAATATAAATGATGATGCACTTTTTGCACAGATGTTGATGCTGATGATGATGATGGTGAATTTTAATATCATTGCATCAGCTAATGCTAGTATATGCTGCTAATGCTATTATATGGTACCAATGCCAGTATATAGTTACAACACTTTTATAAATTGTAAATTACAATCAATGGACTATTTATAAGAGATATTTTGCGCTTTAATACGTCATTATTATTTTCATATATAATATATGGCATAATAAAGAAATAGTATTGAATATAATTGCAATATTTTTCTTATAATTAGTCCATAGAATGTTATGATAGATTAATATTATTAAATATATGTAAATATTTTGTGATATCCTAAAATGTCTATTCCTAATATGTCTATGACTTTTACGATTGAATTTACATTATATTCATAAACATAGTGATATTTGTGCCATTTAAATGCATAGAATGTAAATCCAATGATAGGCATTTTAGGAATAGATATTCTAGGAATAGACATTCCAAGATGTAATCAAATATTTCATAATATTTAAAAATTTGTTTAATAATAATTTTCATAATGAAATAATGATGAAATAAAATTAAATTTATGCGTCGATAATTTATGCACATTTTAAGATAAATAAAATTTAAATGCAAATTTAATGCAAAAATTTATTTTTTTTTAAATCAAAAGTTTTAAAATTAAAGGGTTAAAACACTTTTAACACATAATTAAATATTTAAATTTATTTTATAATTAAAACATTTATATATAAAATGTTATCATATCTAAAAAATATTAGCATTTTATTTCACTTTTAAGACTCAAACTTATAGCACGAGACTAATACATGTATTAAAATAATACTAAAAAATCATGTAAAATAGAAATATGTCCACAGTTATAAGATCCCTATACTTTGATATATGCATTTTTGTATATAAATTGGGTCTAAAAAGTGAGGTAAAAGGTTAACTATAAAATTGTACATTAAATAGCATATTAAAATGATATTTTTCTTTATTATTAAAGGGTTTTGACTATACCCGGAGCGGGAATCCGACACGTAAATGTCTGGAGGAAGCGATCGCATCTTTAGAGGGCGCTAAATATGGTCATTACCATTTTATTCATTTATTTTTAAATTTTAATTATTTTTTTATTTTATTTTATTTCATATTTATTATAAATTATAAATATTAATCTTAAATTATATTTGTGTCTGTGATTAGATAATATATGACGTATCATCGTACTTTTAATATAATTTTAATTTTCAAATAAATAAATTTAAAATGTTCAATGAACTTATACATGAATACCCTTTTACCTCACTTTTTAGTACACGTCAATACAGTGTGTTATATTAATATTATATAAAACTTTTCATTTAATGCACACATTTACTATTTATCTCCGGTCTTATAATTGTTACACGATCTTATATCGTGAGGCATTATATACCATTTTTTACTCCATTTTTGAATACTTTTCAGTCATCCTAATAAAACATGATATAAAAGTGAGGTAATCGCGTATGTATTAATTTTTTTATTATAAAGGTTTTCCTGTATATTAATATAATGTTATTCTATGCTTTTAGGGTTGTGTTTTGCTTCGGGTTTAGCGGCATCATTGAACGTGACGCATCTGTTAAGTGCGGGTGATCATATTGTGGCATTCGACGATTTATACGGCGGTACGAATCGGTACTTTCGGACGTGCGCCGCGCGTTTCGGAATTGAAATTGAATATGTGGACGCACGTGACCCTCAAAATGTTAAAAATGCACTAAAGCCCAATACAAAGATGGTATGGATGGAAACGCCCACAAATCCGACTATGAAATTAGTAGATATAAGAGCGGTTTCGGCCATAATAAGAGAGCACGCCCCAAACGCGTTTTTGGTCGTGGACAATACATTTATGAGCGCGTATTTTCAAAAACCCATTGCTTTAGGCGCTGATATTGTAATGCATTCACTTACAAAATACATGAATGGTAAATGTTTATTTAAAATTAATATTTTTTAAAATTTAAACTTTAATTTAATTTAATTTTAACGTTCAAAGGTCACGCGGATGTGTTAATGGGTGCGATCGCCACAAATAATGAAGACATTTACGAAAAATTAAAATACATTCAAAACTGTACGTGCACTTAATTTTTAGTTTTTATGTAAAATTATATATAAAATTAAATTTTATAAAATAATATTTACATATATATTATAAAATTATTATGCAATAATTTATTGCATAATAAATTATCAGATAAATTTCAAATTATATTTTTTTGCATTTAATATGGGAATTTAATTTGGCACTATGATTACTAACATTAGTTTAGTTATTTATTTTAGTAAATTTTAGTAACTTTTATACATACCCTTTTATTTAAAAATTTTATTTAATGTTTTAATTAATTCGTTTTATTTTACTGTTTACATCCGAACTTATATCTTGAGATGAGCATATAAATAGTATTTAAAAGCATATTAAAATGCATCTTAAACCATGAG
Source organism: Mesoplophora pulchra (assembly GCA_034697405.1). NCBI lineage: Eukaryota > Metazoa > Arthropoda > Arachnida > Sarcoptiformes > Mesoplophoridae > Mesoplophora > Mesoplophora pulchra. Next base: position 2,450 of record JAQIXB010000770.1, on the reverse strand, counting down.
ATATAAAAGATTTTTATGTGCTTATATCATGATTCATATAAAAAGTGACATAAAACAGTTATTAATATATATTAAATTTAATATTAATTATAAATTAAACATTTAATTACATTTAATAATAATAAAGATTTTACCTCAAAATATAATAGCGATCGGAGCGGTGCCATCGCCATTCGATTGTTTTTTAGTGAATCGCGGTCTTAAGACACTGTCCCTGAGAATGGATCAGCATATGAAAAACGGCATTTCTGTGGCAAAATATCTCGAATCACATCCCATGATTACAAAGGTCATTCATCCGGGAATTGAATCACATCCGCAGCACGATTTAGCATTAAGACAATGTTCAGGCTTTAGTGGAATGGTCTCGTGTTATGTGCGCGGCGATGGTCAAACCGCTGCCGAATTTCTTAAGCATTTAAAGCTCTTTATTTTGGCCGAAAGTTTAGGGTCTGTCGAAAGTTTAATCGAAATTCCATCTCTTATGACACACGCATCTTTACCTAAAGAAATGAGAGAACATTTGGGAATAGACGACACTTTAGTACGCCTTTCGGTGGGCATTGAAAACACTGAGGATCTAATTGCGGACTTAGATCAGGCACTTCTTAAGGCCCAAAAATTTAATAATATGAGAAAATTAAATTAAATTAAAATTATTTTTATTTAATTTAATTTAATATATATATAACATATAAGATTAATGTATAAATACCCTCTTACTTCATATTGCATTTCATTGTATATTATAAGCGCTTTTGTTTATAATGCAATTCAAACGTTCTTATATCTTAGGGTATTATTCATGCCCAATGATATAAGAACATGATTAATATGTGATGGAAAATTTATGTGTGAAAATCTATATGTGAAATTTAATTTTTTGCATTTAATAAAACTTTATAAGAGGTAAAAGGGTATTTTGCAATATATTTGTGTGTCTGTATATTAGAATGTTATTATCATTATTCAATTATAAAATGAGAAAATATTTGAAATAATATTTTAGTCATATTTTTTTTATAAATACAGTGTGAGGCATTTTTATTTCGACATTTTCTAATGACACTCATTATATGTGATAATCATTCATTATTCACATGAATTGGACTTTTTTTGGCATTTATTCATTAATATTTTAATTTTTATAAAATTAAAATAAAAATAATTTTAAACGATATTTTGAAATAATTAAATAATTGTATTGTAATTTATAATTAGATTTATCAATGATGTTCTATGGTATATTCTGTGGATTATTCCGACATTATTTATCAATTAAATTACAAAACAATTATTTGATTGTTTCATTGTGATGTAATTTATTTTTGTTAATAAAGGGTCTGTCATTTAAAAGTGTATTCATTTTTTCATATTTTAAAATATAATACACTTTTAGAAAACACACCCTGTATTTAAGTGTCAAACTCATTTAGAATTACAGTAAAACCTCAGAAAAACGATAATTCTATAAGATTTTTAATGAAAAATTCTTACTTTGAATTAATTTCTCCATATGGAGGTTTTACTGTATGCCGAAATTAAATGCTAAATTTTAATGTTAAATATGTTATAATATATGAAATATTAAAATTATAAAATGTTATAATTATATTAAATATACATATATAAATATATAAATATATTATTAATTCTGTTAAATTTTAATGAAATTTTTATTATTAAAATATTCGATTATATTGGGGATGAATATGTGTGATTTATTTAATATTAGACGCATGCGTTTATTAGAAGTTTTACGGTATTAAAAAACAGTATTTTATACATAAAATTTTAAATTATTTTTTTTTAAAATAATATATGATTAAATATCATACAAATATTTAATTAAAATATTTATTACAAATGAATGAGAGAATGTCATAAATGTATCATACATGATGTATGTTACATGACACCCGTAAACATCTCATGCTCAATGACCACTGTCCAATGAATGCATCTAAACTTTCAAATGACAATGATCGTTCTTTTAGTATGTTCTTTGAGTGACCGCATTTCATGGTCATTTTCAAAGTGCTCTGACCCTTAACCCAATACTATGTCAATGTCCACCATAAGAGGTTTAAACACATGTGCATATACATGTATATGTGTATGATGATACGACATTAGCTTAAAATATTCATATATTTTTATTATATTATAATATTACATAATTATATAACTTTTATCATACGCATTCATGAGACAGAATGAATGACTGTTAAAATAACGTAATTGCAAATAGTGGTTTTACTGTATTTATAAAAAATATATAGATTATGTACATGTATACAGATTATGTATACTAATCTTTTACTATAATCTAAAGTTTATAATAAGTATTTTTTAAAATCAATAATTATCAATTTTTATATTTATTATAATAATTATATTTATAATTAAAATTAATATAAAAATTTAATTAATAAATTTAAAAATTAAAA
>JAQIXB010000769.1:0-14273 GCA_034697405.1 Mesoplophora pulchra | reverse complement strand
AAAATTTATTTTTAAAAAATTAAAAATGCGATTTTTATTTGTTTATGAATATTAATTATAAATTAATTACAAAATGTTTGTAATTAATTTTATATATTTATTTATTTATAAATATTAATTTTTATTATAATGAATATTCATAAATTTATATTTTATAATTTTTTAAATATATTATCATATTTATTTCGCATTCGGATCATCACCATTTTTTAATGATAATGAACGTTTTAAATATAAAAATGGAAATTAATTATAATTTTGTAATATAATAATGATAACATATAAACATAAATATATAAATATTTAATATTTAACCATTTATTTGATCAGTGCCTTCACCGCCCCCGTTAATAACGACACCGGCGCCACGTCCCGAACGTCAATTGGAAGTGTTTCAATCAAAGGTTAATCAGGCCCATGACATGCTCCAGCGTTTGGACTGTGATCAAAAAACGTTAAATGATCCTCTAAAAGACAACAATGGTCACAAAAAATTATCATCACCATCACGTGATTGGATCGCACAATTACAATCGGAATTACACGTGCGCCAAAATTCGCCGCCTCCGCCCAAAATGCGTATTCCTGAACGGCCAAAACATTTGCATATACCTCTACAGACATTAAAAAGACACGATCCGCAACAATTCATCGTAAATCAACAAAACACGTCAAATAAACAACAATTAACAAAACAGAAACATAATGAACAACAATCACCATTCAATCGTCTTCATAATCATCAAAATCATAAGCAAATGCAACAATGCAAAGATCAGAATAATGAGCAACAATTGCAAAGAACGAAATCACAATTAATTCAAATGAAACCACAGCCGCCATTAACGATCATTGAACAGCCGCAACAATTGATTCTAAACCCATTAATGCAGAGTCAATCCGAATCTAATATAATGAAACGTCCCGAATGTGGCCGTTGTCACGCGCCCATTAACAACGCGTGGGAACGGTATGTCCTTTATTTATCTTTAATTTTTGTTAATATTTCGAAAAATGTGCTTACGTATTGTTGCGTATTATTGTAAAATAATAAAAAACATATGCATTTTAATTGTTTTAACACATTCTAATACTTTTTATATGAAAAGGTAAATGTGTATTTTTCTTTTGCTGTTTTTGGGCGTTATCATATTAATGTTTTGTAAATGTAAAACCATATAAATGACATAACGTGATTTGAATATATTATATAATGTAAAATACATGTATAATATAATAATAAATGCATAAATTATATAATGCATTATAAAATATATTTATTAATATATATATTTTTATTTATATTATAGTATCGTTGTTAATGGTTTATTATTGCATCGGACGTGTCTTTTATGCTCAGGTAAACTATTTTTACGCACTAATATTTTAGTTATCATTTATTGATTAACATTTTATCGATAAAATGCATTATCGATTATTATTCTCATTATTATTAAAAAAAAGTGCATTAACATTGAGTGTATTGTTATGTTATAATAGCATTTTAGTATATTGCTTTAGTATGCGTGTAATTAATTAAGTAAATTAATTACACGCATTAAATACTATTTTTATATCACTTATTTATTTTTAAAATTATAATGAAAAAAATTATTTTTAATTTTTAAAATTGTTTCGTGAGAAAATGCCGATACCCAAAAGTATGACATAAAAATATTAAATAAAATCAAAATATAAATACAGTGAATTTATGTCATACTTACATTGGCTATAAATGCAAATGGGCATTCAATAGTTAATTTAATCAAATTTTAGATTTTATTTATTTTAATATTATTCGTCGTTTAATAGTAATAATCGGTAATGAAAAAGTATAACATATTTTATTAAATAAATTTTAATTTTAATATAAATGATAAAAGTCTATTTAATTAATTTATTTGAAAATCTTAAAATATGAGTCATTTAAAGTGATAAATTTAAAAAATAAATATTTATATTTTATACTTCGGTCTAATGATTGTCATTTTTTTCTTATGAATCTTTACGATACTATAGTATATGAATATTAATATATGTGTATATTATTATTATTATAATTGTTTAGTATGTCGTGTTCAATTGAGACTCTCTGAAGTAAGGAATACTCATAACTTTACGTGTGTCGTTTGTGCCGCAAATAATAATAACGGCCGATCGATGCACGACATTCTTCGGGCGAAACAGCGATGGATTACGAATATGGAACATATCGATTTAAGAGGTAAACAAAAGTGCAATGAAAACGTACATAATCCTTCAGAAGAAGAAATGGTGATTCAAAATAAACAGAAAAATAATGACATTAATGGTGATAATGATACATCCGATGATCATTGTGATCATCATGATCATGACATTAATGGTGATAATATTAGACACGATGGTGATGGTGATAATGTGAATGAAGTTCAAAGTGATAATTCCATTAATACTTCCGAAAGTTCTTCCAATGATGGTGATACTAATGATAATGAAGATGATGATGGTGAATCTGACACCAGCACATCGACAGAAGAAAGTGACGAAAGTGATAATGACGAAGAAGAGGATGATGAAGAAGATGATGACGATGATGTGATTGTTAATGGTGATACGGATTCGGACGTAACATGGGACAGTGATGATTATGATGACACTGAAAGTGATGATATGAATGAAAAGAAAATGAAAGAGAAAAACGCTGCGCCTTTAATTGTGGTCAGTAATAGCAAAACGCTCATTATTATTGATTATTAATTACATTTATAATAAAATACATATAAACATTTATTTATTTTTTCAAAAATTAATTATATAAATTTATTAAAAAAAACTAATCATTACTAACTATTTACTAATACGCTTTTATACATTAACAGCCCTCTATTTGTGTAACGAGTGATAAGGGTATTACTGATAAAACCTCAAATCCTTTACATTCACTAACAGCATCTAAAATTAATGCCGAAAATAATACACCGCAACAACAATCCATAGCAGAAACAATGCCACCGCCATCATCACCATCACCGAATGTGACCATGGCCATGGCTAATTCCGCCTCTCCCCAAAAGAGCATTGAACGACCATCACTGCCGAGATTCTCATACACCGGTTCATTTACAGAGAAAATGCTTCAACGGTCACAATCACAGCCCTCATTATTCCGATCGCGGCCCTTTCAACCGCTGTCATCTGCTTTAAGGCACCATCACCATAATGCCAATGATATGAACGATGGTGACAGCACAGAGCTGCAATTCGCTGACGCCACTGCATCATCGAATAGTACATTCTCACCTCTGAAAAGACACACACATTTAGCCCCTTTAATCACTTTGGAGGACGTTTAACTATTACATGTTTACTATTTTTAGTGCATTTTATGCATATTAATTTTTTTAAAATTATTAATTTAATTTTTATTTTTGGCGTAAATTTTATAAATTAATCGCAACAATTATTTTTCGGGAAATGATGAAAATAATAATTAACGATCATTTTTTATTTTTAATTTAATTATATATTTAATTTGACGTTATATGACATTATATAATTGTCATTCTTTTGACAATTCTTAAGGTATATATTGAAACATATACATTTACATAAATATACGAAAATATATCAGAAAATAATTATATAAAACATATTTTAAAAATAGAAACATATATATTTATATATACATTTATATGCATGTATATATCTATATATATTTTAAAAAAGTATATATTTAAAATGCACAAAATAATATTACGTTTTTATTAAAAAAAAGTTACATTTTTTTAAAGAAAATTAATATAAAATAATTTTTAATTAACATATTTTATAAATTATTAATTACAATTTTTTATTATGTAAAAAATGCAATGAAATTATTCTTATAATTATGTCATTATTATTAATATGATTTATTAATGAATGAATATAATTAAAAATAATGATTATAAAATATAATGATATATATAATTATTGAATGATACACTTATCCCATGACTTTTTCCATGACACGTGCTGTCGTATCCGTGTAATTTCGTCCTTTAAATTTCGATTCTCCGTTTTTAATAAATCATTTTCTGTTTTTATTTTTATTAATTCTTTTTTCAAATTATTTATTTCATCATTAATATTAATATCATTTTTATGATCACATTCGCATTTTCCATTATTATTATAAAAATTTAATATATTATCACATACGTTTGTACTAAACACTGTCGGTAATGATTTACACTTTTTAATGATATCGTTACTGTTATCATTATGATTATTTTCAATATTTCCATTATTACTAATGACATTGACTATAGTTTCACTGTCCTCTAATTCCCGTTTAATCCATTCCGGTATCTGTGAATAAAAATAATTTTAGAAAAAAAATAGCATTTTAATACTGTAAAACCTCAAGTTACGGAAACCTCTTAAACGAACAGGCATTTTGTAATCGAATTGTATCCTTAGCATTAGGAATGACCTCTTTTAAGCGGACATTTTTACTGTTATCCGTGAGTGTCCGCTTAAAAGAAATATTACTGTATCATCCCAAAATATTAATGACGTTTATTCTAAAGATTTACTCTCTTTTCCCGTATATAGGCCGCAGTCTCTTTAAATCAGTTCTGCATTTTTTAACAATGAATTATGGGTGAGACTTAAGTTAAGAAAATAGGGTATTTACTAAATATGATATTACAGTAGTATTATGCAGTAAAATCGCTCTAAAATACTGTTAAGAGGTTTTTCACCTTTTAACAGAAATGATAGAGATAATTTGGAAATATGTCGATTTAATGAGGTTTTACTGTAACTTTAAAATACTCACATCACTCTCATTTAAATTGGAATTAAAATTTGATTGTATATTATGAAAAATAATTTCCGATGAATAATTTCTTTTATCGTCATTATCATTAATATTAATTAAATTTATATTTTTATGATTAACATCATCATTGATATTATCAGATGGTAATGGTATTGTCGTATCGATGATGAAATAAACGGTATCATCATTGAAACAGAATATATTCGATAATCCCACGATTTCACCCTCATGCATATGGACAGACGCAAATAGTGACACTATAGCCTGAGGCTTAAGTATAATATCCTCACGATTAATGTCTGTCGAATTATTTTTTAATATTAAATTAATATCATTGATATTATTAATAATGACTTTCGGATCGGATATTTGGAGCATCGGAGAATCGGGTCCGATCATTTCCACCATTTTCATTAATGTATGATTATGTTTTCCTAAAATTATATAATTATTATATAATTTAAATTAATTTATATTATTAATTATCTAAACTTTGATTTAAAAATACCGATTTTAATTATGTCTGATGATGTTAGTTCATTATTTTGCTTTAAATTCGTTTCATTATTGATTATGATATCATTTCCGTTTAAATAATTTGATGATGATGATGATGATGACGATAATAATGATGATGATGATGACGATAATAATGATGATGATGATGATAATGATGAATGTACATTCGTGATGATGCGCGTCCCCCAAAAGTATAAGAAATTTGCGGAATTTAATGCGATGGAAAATCCCGATGCGGACTGTACTTTCTATGGTATGTATTTACTTTTTATATATTAATTTACAAAATAATACCCTTTTACATCACATAAACATTTATCCATCACTTTATTATTTTAAATATTATTCTATGCTTATATTTTGAAGAAAAATATGTTTCTAAATAATATTAAAAGTTCATGCGAAATAAAAGGGCAAAAAAGACTACTTTTTTATAAACTAAAGTTATTAAAGTGTTAGATAATTAAATTAATTTAAAAATTTTAAAACTATTATAGTATTTAAAAAATTATATAATTTAATTATTAAATATAATCTAAATAAATGCAGCATGAGGTAACATGATAGTAAAAATTGCTGTGAAATATAGACATTTTCTGGACTTTGTATATCACCTTACCTCATGCTGTAATGATTATTAAAATTAAGTTATAATTACAATGATAGTTTCACTTAAAAGTTGTTTAATGATGTTAGGTTTAGATACAAATTTGATATGACCCAAACCCAATTGACCATTATTGTTAGTGCCTAATGCTATGATGTGACCGCCTTCGATAAGAAATAACGTGTGATTTTTTCCAATACTTAAGGAATGGACATGTTTCTTTAGCCATTTTAAGCGTATCGGTTTATGGACAGTGTCCACTTTATGCGATTGAAAATTGTGTTTTTCATTTAATCCTAATTTATTATAAGAGTTATTTCCGCACATCCATACACTGCCATTATCATCAATAAATGCTGTGGCATCATAACCGCAAAAGACATTCTTAACGGTCACATCATCGGGTAATTTAACAGATTCCGGTGTATCAACATATTGAGTATTATCCAATGCTATTCCCAATTGTCCATGACTATTACATCCCCATGCGTACGCTTTTCCATCGCCGCTTAAAACAATCACATGATTGGGACCACAGCATACATTTACCACATCGACACTTAAAATGGTATCTGAGTCTACTAATTTTGGCGTGAAACTACTAACGCGTTCACTACGCCCTAAACATGAACTATTACCATTACCACACGTTAATACCAAACCGTTTTTACTGATGAATACACTAAAACCATCACCGGCGCACACACGTACGATATTACGATCGCGTAATGATTCGATATATTTAGGCTCTGATATATGATGATCGCGTACATCTTCACCATGACCCAATTCACCATTTTCATTGTATCCCCACGAATATACATGACAATCATAAGTTAGGGCCAAAAAATGAGTCGAACTTTTACTTAACTAAAACTGCACATCGTTAGTCAAATACTATTTGGCATTTTGCAATATATATGCATAATAAATATTTTTCATGTGTGCTATAAACATACTTAATTTTAGTTAAGATATTTATTACTGGCATCGGATTTATTCACATATTTTTCTATATTTTTTTATATTTAAAATATAATTTATTTTTACATTAATATTTATGCGTATTTAGACACACAAAAAAAGCTGATTAAATACAATCACTGTAAGAAAATTTGACACTTAAAAGTTACTATTTTCATCTTTAAATCTTTTGATCGAAATTTTAGTTATAAATATACATGTCATATGCTTTTTGACATAAAAATTTAAAGAATAAAATGATAAATACTAATAAATCGCAATTATTAATTAATAAATAAATATAATAAAAATTAATTAATAAATATGAAAATACCTGCCTCCTTTATACGCTTAGTCTTTGGTAATAATACTTTCTCTATGGAAATATGCTTTTCATTTAATTTCAATTCATAAACTAATGAACGCGGATATTTTAGTGAACTAATTTATGATAAAAAATTTAAATTTTAAATTTAATTTTTTAAAAATTTACAATTTATACCCAATTTTATGTGAATATACTGCCGCTTCAGTCACATTCGTATGTAATTCATCGTTATTCTGAGGCCATAATCGATATCGATTTATGATTTGCATTTTATTGATCATACGATTGACATCATTTAATATTTTTACCGCCGATGGTCTTAAATCGGGATTTTTTTGAAGTAAATCTTTGATCATTTTCCGAAAATCATTGGAATAATTTTGTTTCACGGGTGTAAACTGACCCTAAAATACATGTTTAGTTACCCTTTTACCGCATTTTTAAGCACATAAATTTATATGTTAAAAGTTATAATTTTTAAAAATGAGTATTATATTTTGAGAAATGCTATATTTACATATATTAAATGTATCGTATTTTTAAAAGAAATTTCTACACTAAAATGTGAGGTAAATGGGTATTCATGAATTATTACTCTTTTGGCAATGGTTATATTACAATTACAAAGTAAAAATATGAATGTGCACCAAAACTATCGTTATTAAATGCAATTTATAATGTTAATTATAATTAAATATATTTAAAAAACAGATATAAGATACAAATCTATATTCAGATTAATTATTTATAAATATGAATATGATGTAAGTATACATAAACATTTTTTAAAATGACGATTAATGTCAAAAATAAGATTTAAAAATATTTTAAAATAAACATGTCATTTAATTAATAATAAAATCGCAATAATTAATTATAAAATTTTTGAGCATTAAAATTAATAATCAGATATTATTATGCTTTTTAAGTATTGAATATTATAATTTAATATAATTTAATGTGAATTTATTTTGAATTAAAATCTCGTAAATAACTAATATAAAACAAAATAATCATTTAAATTATATTATTTTAATAATTAATATTGTGAAACGTCATATAACTTTAATTAAAAACTTGCATTTTATCTCAACTTTTAGTACTTTTAAATAAAAATAAACTTTTAAGTAATAGTAAATGTCATGTATTTTTTAGTCATGGGATTGCATTGTAACATAAACTTTCATTTTTTACATATTAATGTATGTTTTAATAATCATAAAGAAAAGTCTCATTAATATCATTTAATTAATAAATATCTAAAATTAAATAAAAATTATAAAATTTTATATTTATATTGTGACGCGTCATTATCCCATCCTAATTTTGAAAGACTCTAAATTCAATGATGGGATGACACATGGGGTTAGCCTACTCTTTGGTTGTTCATGATAAGTCGCGTGTTACAATATATTAATAATGAAATAATTGAATGGTGAATTACTTTGACAATTTTATTGATGAGTGCATGAAGATTTGTGCCTTCAAAAGTCTTATGTAAACATGCGATTTCGTAGAGAACACATCCCAATGCCCAAATATCCGATTTTTCATTATAATTTTTTCCCTCACACTGTAAGATACGTATTAAATAGCGTATTTCACTATTATCACTTTAATTTAAAAGTTTATTTAACTATTAATTTATTTAATACCCTTTCGATTCTTTTATAAGATTATAGATCAGAAATGAAATTTTAAATTATTTTAATATAAATTTTTTTAATTAATATGAATTTTAATTAAAATGAACTATAATTTTTATGAGAAATAAAAGGGTATTAATAATTACAATTTCGGGACTGATATAATACGCTGTGCCCACGACTGTATTTGCCTCATGATGTTCTGTGAGCATTTTTGAAATTCCAAAATCTCCGACTTTAATGTAACCCTCTTTATTAAGGAATATGTTCGCCGTTTTTATGTCACGATGAAGAATGCTTTTACTGTGAATGTAGACTATGGCCGATACTATTTGTACGAAAAGTAATAGTATTTCATGCTCTTTAAGAGGCGATGAAAGTTGAGATAAAAAGTCAGCGATGGTGCCCGCATCTGCATATTCCATTTCTATGTATATGTTACCATTACATTCGAAACTATCGTAATAACTAATAATGTTCGGGTGTTTTAATGACGAAAGTACATTCACTTCGTTTATGGCCAAATAACGTTCTGACGCTGAAAGAACGTGCATATCGATCTCTTTGAGAACCACCAAATGACAGTCCGGCTTTTTACGGTATAATGTCACCGTACCGAATGCACCTCAATTATTAACATATTTTTTATTTAAATTTTAAATATTAAAAAATGTATTAAAATTAGGATTTTAAAAAAATTCAATTAAACCTTAGATACGACGAAAACTGTGGTAAAAAATCAATAATGCAATTATTTTTATGATCATTAAAAATTTTAAAAAATGCTTTTACTATTTTTTGTGCATCATAATGATTTCTTAGCTGTGGTTACTAAACTCAATCATAGTATTATAACCATTATTGTTATTTATTATTATTATCATTATTATTATCATCATTATTATTATTTAATAAATTAAATAGCATTAAACATATTTTTGAATAAATAGCAGAGGATACTATGTAATAATTATATGATTCTCAAAATTTGGATTTTTTCGAAATTAAAATACTTAAATATTGGAAATAAAATGTTAAAATTCATGATTTAATATTTCCCGAAATTTTGAAAATTATAAAGTTATTTTGAACATAATGAGGATATTTCAGAATGTATTAACACATATGTATTCATCAATACATATAAAGTGTAAATTTAATTTTAAGGATCTCTTTTGTTTAGCATTTATGATCCCTCTTAAATTTTGAAAATATTTTAAAATATTTTTAAAAATTTAAAAATTTTGAATAAATTGTAAAAAATAAAAGGGAATATTTAAGAAAAAATAAAAATTTCAAAACATTCTGATTTCTGATAATTTCAGAATATTTCGTAAATAAATAATATTTTATAAAATTCGATAAAATGCTTATAAATGCATAATTAAGAGATAAAACTGTAATTTCAATGTATTGATTTTACTGATATTACAAATTTCCGAAAAAGTCCTAACATTGATGGTTATATTACCTTTTCCCACGGTTCGTATTTTTTCATAATGATCCCAATTCATTTCTTTATTATTTAATGCTTTTTTCTTTCGTCTCTCATCACGTAAACTATCCATAGACGATGATGCACTTTCAGAGGTAAAAAATATTTTTTTCGATGTCATTATTATCGAATAATTTTTTATTATATTCAAATTTTAAATAATTTATTCTTTTATGTTATAAATACATTATTAAAGAATAGTTATATTAATAATATTTAAATTCTATTATTTTTTGATGATAATTATTTAATATAAATTTAATATAATTCAATATTATATTATAAATTATGCATTAATATTGTTATTATTACATTCATTGTTTTTAAAGATAATGATGTACACTATTATCAGAAACTCCATGGGGGAGCATTTTGAGATTAGATTCATATTATATTTTATATATTAATATGTATTTAATTATTATTATTATTATATATGATTTAATATTGAAAATTTTATTGCTTTATTTTTAAGAATTTAAAAATTAAAATTTTATTAATTTATAATTTATTCATATTTTTATATTATATTTAACATTATAACAATGATGAAACTAATATCACACATTACATATAATAAATAAAATCTTAGGTTTTTTAACGGGTTTACGGTTCTACTAAGTAAATGATCAAAATTATATAATAAATTAAAATTTATTATTTTTTTTATAAATTTTCTTTTAAAATGTTAGATATTTAATCCCCGGATATTAATTTTATTTTGTTATTTTCCTCCCGAATTTTTACACCGAAAAATATCGCCCCTATACTTAGCACTAACAGATATATCATATGACACACACATAACACATACTGTCTATGAGCAGATGGAATGAGTTAAATGTGTACGATAATTAAAAAAGGTTCCAATGGTAACCTGTTATTACCTATACCCGTAAAGTGAAATACGATTCAAAAGGGTTTATAAATTTAAATTTTATTAAATAATATAAACGAATCAATCATCCTTTGTTATTCATGTTTTTTGCCTCTAATTTTATTACACCGTCCCTTATACCTCTTCGTTCATTCCGATATTCTCCTTTCGTGTTACTCAATGCACAATTCCGTAGGCAGAGTCATGGATCACGGCTTCACTCAGAAGTACTCTCACGGGGATCATGTCACAGTTTTAAGAGGACGATGGTACCATAAACGAACCGAAGGAATCGATCATAATTATTATATAACTTTTATTATGGCATTTAATAACACGTACAAAATAATGAATATAAAAATATAAAATATAATAGAACCAAACAATAGTGTTAAAAACAAGTGAATACTGAATATACAATACAAAGGCTCTCATATTTATATACAAAGATAGGGACATCATAATAATGAAGTTTTACACCGAAAAACTTTTAGCATTTATATAATATTAGTGATATGACGTAAGGTGCTATTCTGCGTATAGCATATGACTTTTATGTTCCTCTGAAATACCGATTTATTACCACTTTTGGAATGCGTTTCATTAAATCGATTAAAGAAATCACTTTTAAATTCGATTCTTTAGATTTTTCATCATCATCATTATCATGATGCAATTATCTATTAATAGATAATTGCAATATTCATTTGTAATTTACCATTCATTACTGTAAATAAAAAAAAGTTTAATAAAAATTTAATTTCATAATTAATACAATTTTCTGTAACGTATTCACACGCAAAAAATGGCATTTATTATTAAAAAATTCTAATGATAGATATCTACCGATATAAGTGTAGAATTAAAGATCAAAATATCACGAGAAAAGCATGCGAATCATATATCTAAAGATATAAGAGCTAAAGATATAAGAGCTTTTTATAACGCTCAATATTTACGTTAATATATGTTAAATATTGAACTGACAAAAAGATGCACGGTTTCAGATCGGGTACGTTTTACACTAATATATAAATGTAAAATTAAATGTTAATCATGATAATTATTCTGAAAATTATGATAATATCAAAATCCCAATAAAGCCATTATTGAATTTTATAATTTATTATCACATTATGCCGCAACACTCTTACATTGACTATTGTTGCATATGACCATCATTGCGTCTAATTCTTAGACATATTCTCATAATATGATAATACCATCGATTTTTTTCATTATTAAATTATAAGACACTGACCATTGTTGCACCATTGATACATGCATTTTCAAAAAAAAATTCTGAAACTTTAAGATCAATATGGTTATGTTGCATTTGATCATTTCACTATTTTTTGGAAATGATACCATTACTGTATTATCCATATATTCGTATACACTTTTATATTAAACACAATATACAAAATACGATCATTGTTACGATAAATGGGGAGAGATGCATTTTGTACTTTCTTTGGCATAAATGCACTTTACCGTGGGTATTTTTATATTGTACTGAATTATACAGTACTGTGAGAATTTTAGTGTACGAAGAGTCGTGTAACCGCAGTTTTAACAATTTCTATACTTTGTACACGGTTGGTTAGGTTAGGTTAGGTTGACGGGAAATAGGGCGCCGGTAGGCGCTAGTAAAAGCGCCTGTAACAACAACAACAAAATATTCCAGGTAAAGTGCATTTATTCCCTTTCTTTTACTAAACGGTACTTCATAATGTCAAAAACTTTAAATTCACATTTAATTATTTGAAAGGATCAAATGACAATTATAAGTACCCTTTTGTGCCCTCTTTTAAGGAATAAAACATTATAAACAATAGAAATAGAGAAATAATGCTTAATGTTTAAGAAATGTAATAATGTACTATGATTTAACATTATAGAGTATCGTTTATAATTGTCACACGATACAATTATTATAATACATAAACACGAACATTCAATCTATAAATATAAATGCATTTAATTTACACGTGAAATTTCATTAAAATATTTAAATTAAATATTTAACGGAATTTACTGATTTAATCGTTATCATTTATTTAATTAAAAAAATTCAATTCAATTATTATTTTCAAATATTAAATTAAAAAATTGATAAATGGATTCAAATGACGGTTCAATAAAAACGATGGAAAATTACGATGAAAGCGGTCATTATGATGATAGTAATGATGACAGTGATAAAAAGAAAGTTCATTCATCATCAGTGTCTTCAGTACGATCATATCGCTATGGATTACGATCATTGAAACGATCGCAGTTTTCAGAGAATATATTTGAAGATGATTTTAAAGAGCTTTTGGCACCATCGATGAGATCATTATCATCAAAAACATCAGCATCTTTAAGTACAATATCATCGGATAAAAAAGTATCATTAAACAAAAGAGAATCATCGGATAAAAGAGAACCGAAATGTGCGAAATGCAAAAATCACGATAATTTGGTTATGCTGAAGAATCATAAAGAGGAATGTCCATATCGTGACTGTCGATGCGATGAGTGTATTATGACTGAAGAAAAACGAAAGAAAATGTCAGCATATATATGCGCACGAAAATCAAAAGATATTTTTAAAATAAAAAAATACAAAAAACATCATTATGACACCAATGATCAGAAAACACCATCTGTTATATCATCGGCATCATCATTACCGCCATTATCATCATTACGATCAATACCATCATCTTCAGATGTAAAATATGATTATTATGATAATGGTAATTATGATAAATATACACCACAATATTATCCCGATCATGGTGTGTTTAAAGATTTCAATGAAAATGACAGAATATCAGAATATTGTATTCCATTATCATCATATAATATAACATCATCTTTAGCATTAACACCATCATCAATTGAATATTTAGAAGAAAATGATAATGATAATGACGTCACTTTACATCATATGACACCACTGCAGCCATTTAATGAATCATTTAATGAATCATTTAATGAATCATTTCCAAAACCATCGTATCATTTTCATAATAATCAAATG
>JAQIXB010000768.1:0-14280 GCA_034697405.1 Mesoplophora pulchra | reverse complement strand
GCCTTAAGGAGGTTTTCGCTTTATAGAGGTCCTTATGTAAAGCATGGTAAAAAAATTAACTTTTTATATAATGTTTAATATATTATATAATGTTCGAATTTAGCAGTATTTTATGATTAAAATTAATTTTTATCATTATTTATTAATTTTTTGTTAAAATTTTCAAATTAATATTTAAATTAATTAAAATTTAAGTGAAATTATAAATATTTCGGGCAAAAAATAAGAATGTCGTTCCCTTTGGAGGTTCTGTTTATACTACAGTTATACTATTTTTTAACTAAAAAGCAGTCGCATTCACTTTACAGAGGTTCCGCTTTATAGAGGTTCCCCCTTACGGAGGTTCACCCTAATGTTAAGTCTATGGGAGCATTTGTGTTACAAAAGAACTGTCCGCTTAAATGAGATGTCCGCTTAAGAAAGATGTCCGTAACTGGAGTTTTCACTGAATATATTTTTCTATAAAAATCATGAAAATGCGGAAATACCATTAAATGCGGACTTTTGTGGGAAAAAATGTATACTTTGAATTCTTTTAGGAATTTTGCTTTTTTTATCATTTTAAATATTTTTTTGTTTAAAATTTACGTCTCTATTAATCAGTACATTTTAGAATTTATTAGGTTGATGCAAAATGAATGCAGGTTTTTCTAGTAGCGGAAAAGTCAATTTTTATGTTAAGTGGCAAATAATCGTAAATTGATCAAAGCCGAGTTTTGACATCTTAACTTCAAAAGCCAAAAAATTGACAAAAATGCAATTTATTTTTAAAACAAATAATGCAGAAAGATTAGCATCAAATAAGTTTTAAAATGATATACAACATACAATATGAGGAATAATATTTATTATAAAATTATTGTGTAAAAGATGCAGCAATGAAAAACCTGCATTTATTTTACATCAACCTAATACATTATATAAATATTTTAATGTTATTTTAATACAATAATTCCGTGGTTTCCATTTTGGTATCTTTTAGGGAATTCTATTCCTTTGAGGTCTGCACATAAGAAAAATGCCCCTAAAGTCTATACATGCATACTGCAAGTATTGGGAAAGTATTTCTTCACTCTTTTATTATTATAAACTAATAGCTACTTAAATGGGAAATAGGAGTACATTGTGACTAATGATGCAAATAATGATTTTATAGTTAAATGTTTAAATAAAATTAATTAAATGATTTTATAAATATTTTATGTTAACATTTTATGGCTTTCATTTGTTAAACGGGCGTGATGTCATCACAATATCAATCAATAAAAAATCGACTTAACACAGGGACTATTGAGCATTATGCATCCTTAAATATGACTGTGAATTTCCAAATTTGACACTGCGGATTTCATTCTTTTATTACATAACTGTGAACATGATCCTCAATTACTAACCATGCATATTCCTGCGGATAAAGTTATTCTTTCTTTTTTGACCATGATAATGACAATGTATATTTGTCACACATATAAAAGCACACAGTATTTGAACCTAAGAATATCTATGCTTAAAAAGTGCCATTTAAAGCCACTTTTCTATGTCTAAATACGTAATAATATGATATTTTATTTGATTTTTTCTGAAATATTTATTCCTAACGATTGATATTTTCAAAGAATTATCATATTATAATATAATAGATACTGTATCTATCTATAGCTTAGAAATAATAAATGCATATATTATATTATATATGCACATTTATATGAAATAATAAATGAATAATGGTAAAATGAATGAATAATTTTGATGTGAATTAAAGTGATTTTATTTAAAATAAACACATTAAATGAAACAAAAACTATAAAATGAAAGCCGATCATAAATGTAAACATATATAATTTAATAAAAATCGTATAAAATTTATATTTTTTATGCGTTTTAAATGCGTTTTATATGTAATCAAAAGACTGTTATAATATTTTAATTTATGACACATTTATTATACATTTAAATTGCAATAATGATAATGAAAGAATATAATTTTTTGTGCCAAAATTCGCTGACATAATATGCCCGCATATTCTTAAAATACATCTAAAGAAAAGTTCAAATATCAAAACTTTGCATATCGTATGACCTTTACATGGTGTGAAAGTTATAAATATAAAGTCATTTATAAAGGTATAGAAAGTCATTTTAATGAATGGGGTTTTAAAATCCACTGTGATCACACCACTCTTTGACTAAATCTAAGTAAAGTGAATTATCACATTTTTAAGTGCAAAAACTACAAATCATTTCGCTTATTCCTTTCACTAAAAATGACTTTTATTAGAAAAAATAGTGGTAAAGTTTCATTACGATCGGATTAAATTTAGTGCTAAATAATATTGTGATCTAATAATATTTTTCAAAAATTCGATTTCTAAATTATGATACAAACATATACTATTTACATTATTTAGCAGATTATTTTTTATTATTTATGAGGAGTAATAATACTAATATGAGATTTTGAAAAATATTAACGTGTGACAATATAAATTGGTTTAAAATTAAACCCGATCGTAACAAAACTTTACATAACGACTATTTTTAGTGAATAAACGATTTCGGTATCGTCTATAATTTCTGAGATTAGGTGTTTCAATGAATTTAAAATTGTTACGCCCCCTATAGGCCCCTGTTTCTTATTTTTACAAAATTGTGACCTTTGAGCCTTTGTTACTTTTTTATATATTTTTATATATAATATGGCGAATTTAATATAAATTGTTTTTTCTTAAATTTTATTTTAAGTTTAAATGTTCTTATATTTTTTAAAAACATATTTTAAAAATTTCAATTTTTATACATAAAAATATTTACATCAATATTTTTTGATGTATGAAATATGAAATTTAAATAAATTTTTCATTTTTAGTTTTATTTTGGGCTCAATTTTTAATGTATTTCCTGATAAATTTTTGGCTCCCAAATGAATAACTCTGTAAATTTAAAAAATACGAACATAATCAAAGCATGTAAAACGAAGCAAAACACTTTTTTTATTTTAAGAGATACTTTATTAACTTATTGTATTTGCATTTTACAATTTTTTTTAATAATGAAATATTTCCAATTTAAATGCAAAATATCTTTTATATTTATTCCATTTATTGTAATATGTGACGGGCATTTTTATTTCCTCTTTTAACTCTTATTACAGTTCTTTTATTTACTTAACAAACATGTGATCATTTTCTTTTATTATTTGTTACATACTGTTTTGCTCATTTTAGACCCGATCTTATAAAATGCTGTAATCCCTATGTTCTTATACCTCAAAATATAAGATCGGATTTTATATTGTAAATTTTCAGGTGAATATTTCGAGTAAATTAAAATGTTCACATCGTTATAAAACACAAAAAATTTAAAAGTTTTTTAAATGTATTCTTTATTAACATTTTGCTTTTTTTAGATGCTGTGATTATAATGTATGAATTGACATTTTATCATATTTTTATCATATAATTTATGTAAAATTTTAAAAATGAATAATAATTATATTATGGGATGATAAAAATTATAAAAAAAAGTTAAATTCTTATAAAAAATTAAATAATTTTAAAGGATAAAAATTTAAGCCAAAGAATTTTTAGACATTAAATGTTTAAATATTATGATTTATCATTTTGCAAAAACCACCCTCAAATGTTACATTTCTCACGTGTGTAATTTAATAGAATGTGTAAAAATCCGCAAAAAGCGTTACCGAAAATGATAACTTTCAACAAAAGTAATAAATGTTATTCCGAATGACACTTTTATATCATATGATGGCGAAGATATCGCACAATTGTATCACAGATTCTTTTAATGCAAACGCTATGCTCTTTTCATGTGCATTGAAGCATCATTGTGACTATGAAGTTTCCTGAGACATCAGTGTTACTGTGCATTACTAGTACATCAGTGTACTGTGCTAGTAATGCACAAACTGTTTCCAAAAGCCTATAAACACCATTGATCACGCTTATGAAGAGCCCACAGAGCAATGAATAATCTCACATTAGGGATTATGTTCCTATGTTTACAAAATGTGCAAAAACCGATTTCCGAATTTAAATGGATTATAACGATTTACTATAACATCCTCATTTTATCATTTTATTTTTTAAAACACAATTTATAAAAAAAAATTTATATAAATTTTTCACTTTTATTTAATTTTATAAATAAAGTAATTTTCAATGATTAATTAATATCTGATGCTTTAGTGACTATAGAATAGACATTAAATAACGACATTTAATATCTCATGTGAAAGAACTGAAGAGAGAAACCGTAATAATCAGCGATATATTAATATACTTTATATATACTTTATATGTATATTACTAACATTATGTTCAAATATATAGGGTCTGAAAATATATATTACAAATATCATTTTAGGGATAACTTACATTACATTAATGTTTAATTATGACATTAAAGCAATTATTAGTATTACACCATTAATATATTAAATATTATTAATATTTTATATACAGAGAACTCTACATAATTTCACACCTTTAGAGCTGCTATTTTTAGGGCGCGAAATTATCTTAATAAAATGTTAAATTATAGAAACGTAATTTTTACTTAATTTTTTTTATAATTTTAGTTAATTTGTGTCAATGTAAAGTGTCATTTCTCATTTTTATATATAGAAATTGATTTATTAATATAACTTTTTATTAAATTTTATTTTTAATAAATTGTTTTTTAAATAAAAATTAAAAATATAAAAATGCATTTATGTTGATATTTTAGTTAAAAATTTTACTTTAATTATTTTTTTAAAAAAATATTATCATTTTAATTTGCATCGTTAACGATTAAAATTGTATTATGTGCATTACAATTAAAGTCTACATTTAGAGCGTTTTTTCAAAAGTGTGCGAATCTGAGAATATGGAATGTGAATTCATTTCCCCATATATTTCAAATTTGCCCTAAGTTGGAATTTCAGCATAGAGTGAGATTATATAGAATGTGAAATTATGGTGTGTCTACTGTATTGTTAATTATAATTTATTTCAATAATGAAAGTATAATATTATAGAAATTTCAATAAAAATAGTTTACAATAAATTTTAAAATGACTTTTAAAGTACTTTAAAACCCCTTTAAAACGGAACTCTCAAAATTTAATTTAAAAAATTAATTTTCAAATGCATTGCGCATAACAATAAAGTTGAAATTTACAAAAACGTTAATTATAATTAAAGGTATTAATAAAATAATATTATTAATCCTTTAATATCATTGCGATAAACATAAATGATTAAAAGTTTAACATAAAATAAAAAATATAAAATAATAAAATGGCATTAAATAATGATAATAATATACTTTCATATATATTCATACGATAATCACCGTAATATCGGCTTTAAATTAAAAATATTCTGTCATAACCATAGATAAGAATATTGCGGAAACTCCGCATTACGAATCGTAACTGAATCGTGCGGAAATTAAGAAATGTGCACGAATCAAGTAATAAGGATCCCAAATATGCATTGAAATTTTTGCGGATGTTCCGCATTTCACTGTTTTTTTGTAAAGTTCCGCAAAAGTCCTCATTTAAGAATTTTTCCCCTTTTCATGGTTTTTATATAAAATATATAAATTTTTAATCGTTTTTAATATTATAATCATCAAAATGCTTTTTTTAAAATTTTTTATTTTACACTTCTCTTAGATTTTATAATTATAAATTAAAAAATTAAATTTTATAATGAAAATATAATAAAATAAAATTAAAGTATTAATTATATAAATTGCATTTTTTATCATTTTTGTAGACGTTTTCAAATTTCAAAATTTGGGTTAAAAAAATACTAAGGGAAAGTAAATAAAATTTTTTGAATGTATTTTTTTGGCATTTTCAAATCCTTTTTTGGTTATTTTTTAAATTTTTTTGGACACTCTGATAAAATATAAAAATATTTTGAATTTTGATAGTAAATTCGGTTACATAACATAAAACGACATTTTTAATTGAAAAAAATTATATTTAAAGACTAAAATCGGACAATTAAATAGTAAAATTTATAAAATAATTTTTAAAAATATGGAAAAATGAATATATTTTTGATTTAACGTGATGTTTTTGTTAATGTATTAATGAATAAATAATTCTGTATTTTTTCCGCATTTATATTAAAATTTCACATTTTTGGTTCGAATTTTGGCATTTTTGAGGTCCGCAATTTCTGATCCGTCCGCATTTTAAGATTTTTGTTCCGAAAATTCCCACCTTTTGTCATAACAAAAAATGTGAGAAATATATCATTTAAGGAATAGGATTACACAAAAATATATGACCGGAAAATGTCGAAAAAGGATTGTATCGTTTCCTATTAATAGGTTCAAAATTTGAAAAAAAATTAACACGAAAATTTCGGCACAAAAATAAGATAAAACAATAGTGTCAGCATATTATTTAATAATACATGAGCTTTTAATTTAATATAGTTTTATTAATACCTTTAATTATAATTATTTTTGTATATTTCAATTTTATTGTTGTGTGCTATGATTTGGTAATTAATTTTTAAAATAATCATTATTATATATATTAATACAAAGTCAGAATGTAATTTCTATGATTCTGTGTGTCATTTACGTTTTAAACAGAACATGATTGGTCAGGAGTAATAAATATAAAAAGGGCTAATAAATAAGGAATTCAATTTTAAATTTAAATTATTTAATAATTAAAAGTATGCGCGCGTATTTTTTATTATTATATTATTTACTTATATTTAGCTATAAAAACTGATATAATATTTAGCAGTCATTAAATATAATGTTAATAATATAGCATAATGCAACAGTACGGGATTTGTTTTTTGTATAATTATTAAATTGCTATATAATTTTGAAAAATACTGTAAATTACGCTTTATAACACGCACCAGAAATAACCAGTTATTACAGTGTACATAGGTAAATAAGTATGATAAAAAATTAAATTATATTTTTAAAATATACTTAAATAAAAATTTAGCACTTAAAAAATTGAATTTAATAATAAATATAATAAATAATGCTTTTTTAAAATGCTTATTTATAATGTACGCTGTATAATGTATGTTTAAAACAGGAATTCGCGCATAACAATTGAATATGTTTTATTAATTTGTACAGATTCACTAACAATTCTGTCTTTTTACTTTGGGGAATAGTAAATAATATTATTTTCATTAAATTATAAATTTATTTAACGTTTAACTAAATAAATATAATATTCAAATAATATATTAATAAAAAATTACAATTTATTTTACTATAAAAACGTTTTTTACATTGATATATATTAAGGATAAATATTTTTGTTTACTTTAACGGGATATTTGACATAATGGAAGATGCTTAAAGTGTATATGAGAGTAATAATTTATTTTTTAGATCTGTTACTATTAGAACGTAATTTTACTATAAAAGATATAAAATATACTAAGGGACTTTTGTATATAATAAAAAAACTTTTAAAATGTTAAAATTTTATTTTATAAAATATATATTTTTACTAAAATATTTATAGTTAATTAATAGGAATTTTAATTCCTAAATAATTTATTTTTTAAATTATTATTTTCATTTATTAATAGCATTGAAAAAATTTGCTCTAAAATTTTAATTGTAAAAGTTATTTTTTTAATAGTCATGTTTATAAAAAAATTATTAAAATTATTAAAATGTTTCATTGCTTATAATACATGTATAGAGTGTTCAATTTTAAGAAATTATTTTAGAATAAAAAACTTCAAAAAGCAAAAATTGCTAATTTTATTAGAAAAAACATGTTTTTAAAAATTTCGTTATTTTAGTAAATAATTTATTTTAAATACATTTTTACTAAAATAATGTTAATCTAAAATAATTTTTGTGCACATTTTATTTACACAAATATTTAACAAAAACTCTTGAATTTTTTCATGTTAAAGAATCTATGGACTAAGACCTAAAAAAATAATTATTTTTTCGTTTATTTAAGTTATTTACATATATATTATTTATAGATATGGATTTAATATTAATCATTTTTGTGATATTCGTTAAAAATAAAAAAATACAGTTTTGAGCTCTCTTATTATTTCCATATTTAGCATAAACATCTCTAAAAAGTAAATGTTTTTATAAAAATTTTATTGATAAAAATGAATTAATGTTAAATGATAATTTAAAAAAAGGTATTGGACATCATTGAGGAATTTGGTGGCGTCTTTGATAAATTCAATGCGAGCAATAGCGAGTTTGCTATTACTCCTCTTCCTATTTATTGTGATATTTTCGTTGTTGGGAATGCAGGTATTTGGAGGGCGGTTTAATTTCGAGGATGAGCAAAAACCGCGGAGTAATTTCGATTCATTTTGGGAATCACTTCTCACAGTTTTTCAGGTATATAATTACTAATGAAAGAATGGAGTAATATGATGAAATGTTTCTTTTTTCAATTATTTATTTAACGCAATGAATGATCGAATGTTTTATTTATTTTGTGTTTAATGAAATTCAGATCCTCACAGGAGAGGATTGGAATGAAGTCATGTATGACGGTATACAGGCATATGGTGGTGTTTCAGGACCCGGAGTTTTAGCGTGTTTCTACTTTATTATCCTTTTCATATGTGGCAATTGTACGTGTGTTTACTATTCTTATGCACGATTATTATTTGATTTTCACGCATCATTCTTTTATAGATATATTATTAAATGTCTTTTTGGCCATCGCTGTGGATAATTTAGCAGATGCTGAGAGTCTCACGGCGATTGAAAAAGAAGAGGGCGAAGAAAATGAAGAGGATGCGGCCGAAGATAATGCTAAACATGATGAAGATATGGAAGAAAATGACGCGTCTAAAGATGCCGATGGACAAGAAACTGACAGACCATCGCGGGGATCACGACGATCAAAAGAAAATCGGCTCTCAATTCGCATGAAAGAGGCACTTAATGATAGAGGCGATAACGATGCAATTATCAATGAATATGACGATAATAATATGATAATAAATTATGATATAAAAAAAGGGTAAAGAATTTAATTTTAAAAATTCCATTATTGGATTATTGATGTTAAAAATGTGTTTTATTTCCCTATAAACAGGGTTATGATGGAAGCACCGGTGAGAGAAACATTAAAATTTATTTCATCGCAATACTATAATACTATAATATTATTTCTTTGTATAAAACACAATATTCTATTCCTTCGCACTCTTTGTATAGGATGATATTAGAATCAATATTGAGGACGCGAAAAAGGAAGGACATGCTATAGAAAGTATGCATGATGATGGTATGATAAAGTACTCTATACACTAGTAATACACTAGTAATAGTCAAATAGAAATGCAAATTTAAAATACTTTTTCATTGTATTTATAAAAGAAGAGGAAAACCAAAATGAGGAAAACGATGAAAATGACAAAGATGAGGATGTCGAAGAAGGGGATGATAATGATAATAATGGTGATTCTGAATATACAGGCGCGAGACCACGACGGTTATCAGAACTGAATATTCCCACAAAAATAATGCCGATTCCAAAGTACAGCTCTTTCTTTGTATTTAGTCACACAAATTCGTGAGTGAATTAAGAAAAATGAAATGTCATAATAATATTCATTTTTATATATTATTATGAATGTTTATATGACGTGACTTTACAGATTTCGAATACTCTGTCATAAGATAATAAATCATAGTTATTTTGGAAATATCGTATTATGCTGCATCTTAATTAGCAGCGGTATGCTCGCGGCTGAAAACCCTCTCACATCCGAATCACCCCGCAATTTGGTAATAACACACATGTTCTAAACGCATATTATATACATGTATATCCATATGTTTATTAAATATTAAAATATTTTCACTTTCATTAGATTCTCAATCATTTCGATTACTTTTTCACGTGCATATTTACCATAGAAATAGCACTAATGGTACTTTAAGTTAATTAAAGTATATTTTTAAAAAACATTTTTAGTAAAAATTCAATTCTTATGTCTGTATATATTTATAAAGTATTATTTGTTATTTTTTTATTTTTTAATAAATGTTAGCATTTAATTTACAAAATGCAGCTTTTCAATGAAAAGATATTATTTTATTGATTTTAGACAATAACATACGGAGTGGTGCTGCATAAAGGATCATTCTGTAGAAATTACTTCAATCTCTTGGATATCTTAGTCGTAATCTGTTCTCTGTTAACTTTTTGGGATGAGTGAGTATACACGTCGTATTACAACATTGTTATTCTATAACATAATGCTGCTGTTTTTAAATTGAAAGACCATTGATTTATTTTTATTGAATTTAGGAGCGGCACAATTTCTGTCATTAAAATACTTCGTGTGTTACGAGTGTTGCGTCCTTTAAGAGCTATTAATCGTGCCAAAGGATTAAAAGTAAGACATTTTATAGTCAATTTCCAGAATTATGCAATTTTTATAATTAACAATTTATTTACTAATGATGACAGAAATGGGGGCATTAATTATTCAGCAATAAAATTAGATCCTTCAGCTTTATACATATATTATCCACAATTATGCTTTACGCGCGTCATAGTCTTATGAATAAATGAATTATTTTCATTTATTATCATGTCATTTTGACAATAGAAATGAAAAATTAGAAAAGTAAATTAATAGCCCATTAAGAAATGAATAAATTAATCTCATAAATGTTTATATTCCGAAAAAAAAGTATTTTAATAAAAGTATTCGAAGCTCTTAAATTCACGACGAACATAGTCTCATTTTGTTAGAGATGAGAGTATTATTCATATCATTTAATTACATATAATAAATAATAATGATAAAACTGTTGTTAATTAATTTGATTTTTTATATTAATATTATCGCAAATTATGAATGCGATTTCTTAAGCGGCATAATATGTAATTTTTTAAAAAAATATTAAATATTAAATATAAAATCTTTATCATAAACTATTGTAGTAATAGCACAGTATAAATAGTTTTTGGGGCAAATATAACAATGATTTTATATAAAGTTTTGTATAAAATTATCGATCGTTTCATCAATATTATTGCACTGTGAACTCTTTGATCGGCGTCAATTCAGTGCTTTACATTCGTTTTTAGTTAAAATAAAATAAATTCAAAATTTAATCCCTAAAAATAAAGTTTATTTTTAATATTTTAATCGTCAATATTATGAATTATTTAACAAAGAAAATCAATGGGATATGCACAAAATTACTCTTTAAAATCAAATATTAAAAAGCATTTTTGAATATATTATTAAATTTTATTTTATAAATTTTATGCTAGTATATAGTAGTTCTAGTAGATATTTGTTTATATATTTTACGCTTTAAAAAATCATTGCTTTTTTATAACATGCAACTTAAATGTCGTATATGCCTAAATATTAGTATTGAATATTTTATAGAATATTTTTAAAGTATTTTTAAAATGTTTCTTTATATTTATTTTATAAATTATTTTATAAATAATATAAAATTCCTCAATATTTGTATATAAACGTGTATATATGAGTGTAGAACTGTTTGCGATAGTCACGGGAATTCCTTTCATTCCATTCCCCGAATATTCCCTAAATATATTAAAGAACAATTCCATCATAGATGTAATGTAAAATCATCCCGAAAAATCTCTATGCGCTCAGCGGATATCGATAGGCCATAGGTCAAGGGTCAGAAATATAAAAATAAATTATATCATTAAAGATGGCGCCGTCATGAATATTTATTTTAATTTTCTGTTTCTTTCTTTCCCTTTCCCTGTCCAATGATAAGTTTCCCTCATATTTCCCTAATTTTGTTATATATTTCCCATGGACAAAACCCCACTCTCTCATTGCTAATAAAAAATCACACATTTTTTAATATTCTTTATTTTAAAATAAATATTAAGAAAAATAATTGAAAAAATAAAAATTAACATTCGAAGCATATATTTTGTAATTTGCAACAATGTGCTATCGACAAAATGTACATTTCGATAAAATGATAATGAAACTCCTTAAGATGCAAATATCCATTGCTTTAAATCGATTTCATCTTAGGATGTTTCAGTTTATATCAGATAATAAAGCAAAAGTTTTCAAAATTTCTAACCAAAGCCGTCCGAAATTTTTATCATTTAAATGAAAATTTTAAACATAAAATTAATAAAAGAACTGAGGTACTAGTTTGAAGTTAAAAAGTTATTTTTTATAATTTCATACCTGTAATATAAATTAGATGTATATTTTAAAATTTGTATATAAATTAAAGGATACATAATAATCGTTTGACGATGCTAAAACGCATAATGTATAAAATGCATTATTTTTAATTATTCTTAAAAATATTTGCATAATAAATCAGTTAAAAGTTAGTCAATTACCACCATAGACATCCATAGACATCCATAAGTAAAAGAACCTCTGTCGTTTTAACCGAAACTAATTTTTAGCAAAATTTAGTCCATGATCTGATAACATTTTAACCGCGGTTTGGAATAACCGTTTATATCATTATTAATATATTTAAATGCATAAAAAGCATTCATTTAATATAATTTAATATAATTAAATATCTTTTTTTAAAAATTTACTTAAAATTAATTTTCCATTAATGACATTCATTAATTTTGAGGAATTTTATTTATTTATGTAATAATAAAAATGAATACGAATTTATATGAAATTAAAGAATGAAATGCCCGATAATTTATTTGCGTTTAATTTTAATTTTAATTTTATTTCATTTAAATTGTATCGCTAAAAGCACGTGGTGTCATGCGTAATTGTCGCAATTAAGACAATTGGAAATATAATGCTGGTAAGAAGTATTAAACAATACTAGTCTATACAACTAGTAGCCTGTTAAATGTTGTAATGTGATATTTTGTATTTATATGCTATATACAGGTGACCTTTTTACTCAACTTTATGTTTTCAGTCATTGGGGTACAATTGTTTAAGGTATGGTATGCGATTATGTCTCTATTCTTTTCTTTTCTTTTTTATTCAAAATTTGCATAATAACAGTATCGATATAAAAAGTCTTTAGATATTGAAATAAAAATGTTTTTTCAGACATTATTTTTACATTTTTATATTCATCATCATATACAGTATATGTGTATACAGTGAATATGTAATGAATGTTTTTTCTTTTAATGTTTATATATAATGTGTATATATAATGTAAATTATCGTATATTTCGCATGAGTAAATTTTAATAATGAATGAAACATTTATATTGTGAGAGTTCCTTTATCTGTTTTTAACGCTTTTCAATGAATTCATATATATTTTAATGCATTTTAAAGTAAAAATTGATAATAATTGCAACAAAACGCTCAATGAATTTATTCATATGCGCATTTATATTACATCATAGTATATATATCATTTATATAATATTAATATTTTAAAATTTTTAGCATATTTCTTTTTAATTTTACATTTCATTATATTTTATTGATTCAAATTTTATTGATAATAAAATTCATTTAATTTGTAATTAAAGGGTAAACATTTTATAAATTTATATTTACATTTAAATATAAATATTTATATATTATAATATATGTACAAAAAAATAGTAAAATGCAAAAAACAAATTTCTAATAATAATATGCTAATATATTGTATAATATAAAAGAGCAATAATTGAATTTAATTAATAGGGTGCACTAATTCTAGTAATAAAAAGGTATATACTGACTATGCACGCCTTTTTTCCGTTCCCAGCACGTGGTGAAATCAGTGTTAGTTGCGATTAGGATGATCGGACAGGTGCTCATGGTCACTTACCTGTTACAGTTCATGTTTGCTGTTATCGGAGTGCAGCTTTTTAAGGTAATAACAAACTAACATATGCCATTTTTTACATATACAATGTAATTAACTAGTATCAAATTAGTAGAATTTTTTATTTTCATTTTAGAAACATTATTTAAGCCTAATTTCTGTAATATTTTATTTTTATTCAGATATTTTATTTTTATGTAATTTCTAAGTTATTATAATTTATATTTTTATTTACTAAATATTAATTTATTTTATTGAGAATATGAAATTATTATAAATATATTATGTAATAATCAGAGACCGGAAAATTTCGTGGATTCCGAATTGAGTATAGTAAACTAAATCCATCGCAATTACGGTTTTATGCGCGAATGCTGCGTTTATTAGCATTTTGAGATAAATATATCAGAAATTTTAACATTTTAAAAATTAAAATTTTTTATAAATTTTTTATCATTTTTTTAAAAAATGTAAAAATTTATCATATATATA
>JAQIXB010000767.1:0-14290 GCA_034697405.1 Mesoplophora pulchra | reverse complement strand
AATGATGAAAATGATGAAAATGATGAAAATGATGAAAATGATGAAAATGATGAAAATGATGAAAATGATGAAAATGATGAAAATGACGAAAAAATGATTGTTTTTAATGAAAATGATATTAAAGACGATATAATCGTTAATAATGATGTTGAAAATGGCATTTTAAGAAAAAAGGCATTAATGTCAGATTTGGAAATTATCGATTATGAAAGAAAAAAAATGACATTTAATAAAATCATAATGAAGAATAATAACGAAATATGTGACAATGTGATTGTGAAGCACATTCCATCTATGGTTAAACCCACGAATATCTTTAAATTGAACGGTATTTTTGTCCATAATGTCGTAAATAAAAATTCAAATGACGATTTAATGCGTGTCTTTAACCGTTATGGAAAAATCATTTATATCGATAAATGTCAAAAGAGAATCAAAAATTACGTATATATTCATTACGATAATTGTCATTCTCCGATTGAAGTGATCGCGGCATTGAATCGCCAAAAGATCGATCCCATCACTTGTGATGGCACTGTATTAACGATTCGATTTTCACCGTCCGATCTTCAGATGGAAAAGTTTTATGCGATATCCAATGATGAGTATTCTAAGATCGTAAAAAAGCACGGGGAATGTCCCTTTTGGAGACGGTCTCTTAAATGCCCGAACATCATGAACTGTAAATGGGCTCATCACAAACAAAACAGAGATATCGATGTATTCACGCGTCAAATGAAATACGAAATGAAAAAATAACATTTTATTATACCCTATAAAAGGCTCATTTTATATTCTTAATTTTTTCTTTCATTTTCTCAGTTTCATTTTTCTATATATATTTAGAAATATTTTTAAAAATATAAAAATATACCGAATAAATTCAAAATATGGTTACATTTTAAGAATATATTCGTGTATATATGATATATATATTACTAAAGATGTGAATTTAAAGCACAATTTTTGGGTAAAAATAGCATATGATATTCCAAAAATGAAAAAATTTTAAAAATGCTAATTTTTGTTAATTTAATTATATATTAATTATATTAATAATACATATTAATTATTATATATTTATGCATTTAAAGTAATTTATATTTTCCTTAAAATTCTCATAAATGAAGTATTTTTGAAAACGAAATTTTAAATTTTAGTGTTTTAATTAAAAATTTTAAGTACACACATACATACATGTACAGAGTGTTGCAAAATTATCTGATGATCGAAAAAATGATCGTTTAAAATTTAGATTTAATTTAAAACATTTATTTAATTTTTTCAAAAAATTTTGTTATAAATTTAAAATTTAGACATTAATCTATTATATTAAATAAAAAAATTATTGAATTACATTTTAAATAAAAAAAATAATTATATTATAAAAATGCATTTTTAATATGACCAAAATATGCTTTACTGTTGAAAGTGCATTTCAGTGACTGTGTTTATATATTATATAATATGTGTATATTTCCTGCATAACATCTGCTTACGCATAGAATAGCACAGGCACCTGCACACAGTCCTCATAAAAAAATATATTGTATGAGTAATTAAATATACATTAATGTTTATTCATTATAACATTATGTATGTAATTTTTATGAAAAATATACATAATGTATATATGAAAAATGTAAACAAAAATTTCGATGACGATTAACGACACTGTGTTCATATTAAGCGCGTGATTTTAGGAGCCAATCATTGGGCTGATAAAGGTGCATGCACTTTATTTATATATATTATATATTTATTTATATTATTATTTTTTTATATTATATAATATAATATAAAAATAATATTTATTTTTAATGTTAACTAGTATTTAAAGTTTCATATAAAATAACACATTTTAATATAAAATGAGCTTTATTTTTAGATTTTTGACCATTTTTATTTCGGATAATTGATTATGCCCAAAGAAATGCGTTTTTATGTAAAAACAGCCTAATAATGGATGTTATCCTCTTTTGTAAATTACCTATGGTCAATTTTCACCTCCGTTCAGATATTTTTCTCGCATATTGTCCCTGAGGCTTCTTTCAGGGAAAGCACAGTATTTCATTGTTTCATTTATACAATGCATGTAAATTGAGAATTTATGCGCTAAAATATTTTTAACGCATAAATTTTCATAAAATAATAAAGATAATGACAAAATGACGTTTAAATGCCTTTTTTTGGTTTTTCTGTCCATTTTCGTGTATAATTATAAATTTAAATTTAATGTATGATTATTAATTATATTTATTTTATTATTTAATTGTAATCGAAATTAATATTTTTAACTTAATTTTAAAGCATGACAATATTTTAAGGATATGCTTATATCTTGAGTTTTATGGCATAATAGTTTGTTAATAGGAATTAATTTACCTTAAGTTAAGTTAAATGAAAGTATTTATTATTAATACATTTTATGATCATTATGTATGTACATTTTGATTTGTAATACAGTGAACTCTCTAATTCCAAAGCAATAATAAAAAGTCATATCATACGTAACAATTTATAATAATATAATATTTAAATGTTTAAATTTTAACATTTTTTCATTATTATTAATATTATTATATATATCGTGTGACTATTTTTCAACAGAAGCCTGCATGTATAATGTATACATACAGACTTCTGTTGAAAAAAAGTCACACGATAAAACAATTATTATAATAATGAATATGCCAATAATAAAACTCATAAATTAGAAATATTACATTTTTTATAAATGCATAAAAAGTAAACACTTTTATAACAATAAAAAATCGCACATGAAATTTATATGTGCTTTACACATGTGAATAACAAAAGTATTTATTTATGATAAAAATGTTCATTTATAGTAAATTTAACTCTAAAATTCAAAATATAAATATATTAATTAATATATTAATTAATATATTAACCCTGTGAACAGATGGAAACCCTGGACATTGTTGCTTTATATTATTAGCATTAATTTTATTATTATATTTAATAATTGTTAAGTATGATATTAGTTTTAATTGTTATAAAAGTAAATATGACAATAAAATAATGGGCGCGCAAACTTTTAATTGTTATAAAATGTATTATAATTGCGCTCTTTTAAAATCAAATTTTAATGCCATTTATTGGTTCATTCAAATTTTTCATTATTATACCCGACCAATCATAGCCTGTATAAAGCGTTAGTGACAAATACATTATTGAGTTTGTATTAATATATACTAGTGTAAAAGATACCCGATACGAAACCATTTTTTGTTGGTTTATTAGCACTTCATTTATATTTTAAATTTTTAGTTAAAAATTATATTTTAATTTAATTTTATAATTGTTTATACTATACTAGTATAATATTTAAAGTTACTAAACATTTAAAGTGATTAATAAATTAATTGAATATATTATTTAAATATAGCAATATATGGGGTTTAATATTTAATTATTATTTTTTTAAATATCATTTTAAATATTTAATAAATTAATTTATTAAAATTTTATTTTTAATTTATTTATGCATATAATTTAAAATTTTGAAATATTAATTGTTAAATTTAATAATAAAAATAATGCCAATAATATAATTGTTCATGCAACAATACGGGGTTTCTAACTTGTATTAACTTAAATTATTTAAAAAACTGAGATAAAAATTTTGTCCACTCATGCTAATTTCACACTCTAAAATTAGGCGTCCAAATGTGTAAAATTATGTAGAATTCACTGTATATATATAAAAGTTATTTTAATTTATTATCTATATTTAATTATCTTATATAATTAATTGAGCATTTTAAAATAGCGAACTTAGAAATATAAATTAATTTATTTTAAAAAAATAGACAATAATTGTCACTAATAAACGCTAATTATTTTAATTATAGTATGTTCACTGAATAATTAGACTCAAATAAAAAGTTAACCTTAAATTTGGCTGAAAATAAAACATTGTCAATGGTAATTTTTATATTATTTTAAAACTTTATATTTTTATATTATTTATTTGAACGGTCAAAATTTGACTTTCGAATCGCGCATCTCTAATACTTTTATAAAAATCGTTTATTAAACATTTCTTAATTAATTCATTAATTTTTATTCTCAGATATTTCTTAATCTCATGAAATATAAAAAGTATAATATAAAATCACTTAAATATTTTGCGAATATTTTAGCATTAATGCTAAAATAGACATACCCATATATTCCTGTTTTCATCAGAACATAATGTTTCAAATATTAATAGATTTATATAATATAAATATATCTATGATTTAATTAATTTATAAAAAATGATAATGTATAAATTAAAATTTATAAATCATAAATTTAATGATTTTTTTTGTAAATTTCCATTATTTTAATATATCGTGATATGTTCCCATTTGGGACCGCTGTTTCTTTTTGAACCTCATTTTGAACCTCTTTTTGAACCTCTTTTTGAACCTCACCTAAAAGGGCATTACCAAATGTCTCGAGTTATAAATGCACACCATATAATTCTCGGGGTTTAAGGGCATGTTCTTTGAGGGATAAATGCGAAACATTATGTCTTTAGGTAATTATTACCTTCAAAATTGAGTTTTTAGTGTTAATTTTTTATATAAAATATTTTTATTTTTATATAAAACTTTATATATTTAAATTGACATAACATAATAATTAAATATAATTACATATATTATTTAAAATTTTAAATAATTTTCTTTTATTAAACATTAATTATGTCATATTTATATTTCTCAATGAAAATAAATGAAAATGTGATTATAGTATAGTTTATTACTGAGTTTATTATTTAGTTAATCAGAAAATGAAAGTTAATTGTCAATTTTAAAGCTTTTATTAACTGCTGAATAACTCTACGGGGATCCTCTTAATTTAATAAAGCGTTTAACTAAAAGAAAATAGCATATACTAATGCACGTTTAACTCTTTTGTGGTCATTTATCTTATATTGGTTAAGTACAATAAAACCTCTCAAAGACGGAGTCGATTATAGGCAATGGTCTTTCCATCATAGAGAGGTTTTATTTTAGGGAAGTTCCACTGTATATATGCTGCTTATATTACTTTCTTTGTTGCTTACACTATAGTTTTTAACACCTGAAAGCCTTTACTTTAATTACTAGTTCATACTATAGTTAGTAATGATACTTTTCGGTTCAAAATCAAATTTGACAAATGATTGCAAAACTAAAATTCAGTTTTTTGGCTGAATATGGTCAAAATTTAAAAACTAAAATTTACTATAAACACTATAAATAAAATATTTTTATGGGCTAATAATTTTAAAAAAATTTATTGTGTCATTTTTATTTTGCAATGATTATAAATGAACTAAATTTTTAAGAATCTATTTTAACCGAATATAATAATCGAATTTTAAGTTTCAATGACCGAAAAGTACTATCATTAACAACAGTACATATACTATACATATGTATGTATGTAAAAAGGAGTGATTTAAAAGTTTAAATAATTCACAATTATTCATATGAACCATGGTATTTGTCATTTTTACAAAAAGTATTATTATACATTGTATTTTATAAATTAAAACGCATATTAATATTGGTTCTGCCTATGGATTTATTTAATTATATATTATAAATATGAAAAGAGACTAATATTAAGAGTGAAATGAGCATCACCTTTTTTGGTCGATACATTAAGATAATTTAAGGGCGAAAAACTTTAGAGATAAATGAGCGAAAAAGCGAAAGAGCAAAAGAGAGGGTCAAAATGAAGGTTAACGTTTAAAATGATTCATTTCGGTCTAAATCATGCATATTCAGCATGTAATAGTTCATTTTAGAAATCACTAGTTTCATAACCTTCTATTTTTAAAGTGCCACTCTCTTTGCAAAGTTTTCCTTTTCTTTTGGCGTGGTTTAACAGTGTCTTAAAGCTTAGGTCATTTGCAATGGTCATTTTTGAGCTTTGATTATAGCACTGTATGGGGTGAGGTGAAAAAACTTTTCTAAGAAACGAAAAATAAAAGGCACACTAAAATTTGTTATTCATAAACGCACAATATATATACCAAAAGCCCTTTGGCTATGCCTTTGTATTTTCCTCATTAATTTTTACCTTTTTAAGTGTCCTTTGCCATTGTCAGAGGCTTTAAATCATTTTTCTATTTATATCTAAATACTTCTTTTGTTCACATTTTTAAAATTAATTACATTTTTAATTCTCTAAAATTAAGTTTTAATTTTTATATATTAATATAATTTCAAATATAAAATACGTTTAAATTTACATTTTATTTAATACCAATGAAATAGTAAATGACAATAAAAGTATTTGTAATATATACAGTGAAATTTGATAATTAATTTGAGATAAAAATATTTTGATAACAAAAGTGATATTTGTAATATTTTTGATAAAAATTTGATAAAAGTAATTTCAAAGTTAATTAAATGAGAAAATTATTTTAAAAATTTAGAAAATACTTTTTTAATAAAAGTAAATAAAGTATCAAAATTTATAAAATACTTGTAAATTGTGAGTTTTAGTTAATAGACGTATATGGGAATTGCCACATATTTTTAAACAAAAATTATTGCATATTCTGTACAATGAAAAGTACAATTTATTTATTTAATAATATATAATAACGGTGGGGTTTTGTAATATTAAAAGGTTCATTACGTAATTGCAAAAATTAGTAAATATATAACATTACATAAACGAGTTTATCATAGTATTGTTTATATGTGTTTATAGCATTAATACGTATTTAATTAATAATTTAAATTAAATTTCAGAGAACACACATAGAAACTTAAAATAGTATGAGACCAGAAATGGAAAATCATTGTGCGATAATTACGATAATTGCAATGGTATCATCACACATAAGATTCTTCCTCAGAGCTATTGCCAGTGACAGAATCGGCCCTTTCATGAACTGTTATAATCGATTTGCCATTTATGTGACATTCATAGTCTTTGTCTTTTTGTTCGTTATTTGATGATACATGTACCACTGTGACACAATGATTTGATTCTTTAGCTCCGATTTGGCATATGATATTCTGATCGCATGACGATGATGATGATAATAATGTCGATGATGATCCTCTTTTAAATGCTTTTGTTGAATGTGTAACAGACTTACATAGTGAATTTTTAGGCACATTTGAACATGATTCTTGAATGGACATGGGTCGTTTCACTGAATTATTTTCAATTAATACAGAAATGGGTCGTCCGATCTGTGTCTGTCGAACTGTGACAACACCATTATTATTAGATGGTGATGATGGTGAAGATACTGAAGACGAAGATGATGGTGGAGTATTAAATAAAGTTCTAAGACGTGCGACACTGCAGTGTATGTCTTTTCTCCAATCCTCAGTGAAGTCTTTGGCACTCCTTTGAAGCACTGCAATAGGCTTTGAATGATGCTGAGAATGTGAATGTGAATAATATTGTGAATTTTGAGCATTGATTAACACGACACGCGATCCGACGCCTTTCTTCAGAGCCGTCCCTTCACTCGCAGTGCGCTGTATATGTTTATGCTGATTCTTGGAAATGCTTTCCTTTTTTATTAAATTACCATTTTTCATATTATTAACATCATAATCGGCCTTTACACGAACGGGCACAGCACGATGCGTGACATTGCTTTTGATGTCCTCATGATAGATCCGTACCGATTCTTCGTATATTTGATTTGAATGTACTGACGCTGTAGATGCTGATGATGTTTTTCTCAATGGAATTTGATTGTTTTGTCCGTTTTGGGCACGCGCTAACATCTCCTTTCGGGTCATAGTCTCTTTATAGGACGGCGGTGACATTCCCAAAGGATTACTTCGCAATGATGACGATGAATGTTTCGAAAGATTTGAGTGTTTGGAAATGGATGACTTTTGTGACGCCGTTTCCGAAGATGTGCTGCAGATACTTCCCACACGTTCACCATTCATTTTCGGATGATTATTAACATTATGATGCTTAATTCGTAATGATGAACCACTTTCATATTGGTTATTGGGCTGATGAACATCAGCGCGAAGTACTATAGAGTGAGATGCTGAATTGTTATGGCCATTGTTAGTATTATGAGAATATTGCACAGATGCATATGATGGTGAAGAAATAGCTGCTGATGTTTGTTCATTATGATTATTTAATTGACCCCATGAGGAGGGCACATGCTGATATGGCAATGACATGTGAGGGTATGATCCTATGACGACATCAGCATCAGAGTCAAAGGTCCTCACGATACTCTCTTCTGAGTTACTTCGCCTCATTATATTCATATTATCAACTAAGGTACTCATGTTGCTAGTGGGAGCACCTCCGAGTATCGAAGCTAATGGTGGACGACGATAACGATACTCACGGTTAATATTGGAATTTTCTAAAAATTCATTTATAAATAAAGTAAAAATAAATATCAGTATATCTAAATTCGGGTACATAATTACTTAAATAAATATGTAATTAAAAATATTAAATTACCATTAACTATCATATTAGTGCCGTCAGTGACATCACCATTAATACCATAACTATAGGATTTAGAATATTGAATTGGAATATGATGATGATTCGATGAATATAAAGATGTCTGAGCCGACGGTATATATTTATTGTAATTATATGCCCGATTATTGTGATTTTGAGGATTATTATGACCAAAGGTTATATTACGATTATTTTTATTAATATAATGGGGATAATCATTGCTTAACTGATGGCGGCGTTTACGTACGACATCATTACATGAGCCATCAATGGACACACCAACACTGCGACCGTACGAAAAAGTGACATTAATACCTGAATCGAGTCCCATAGTGTCTAAATGAGGTACGGATTTTGCTAAATACGAATACACAATCGGTGAGCATTTTCTATGTCCGCCTGAATTGTCACTGTGTTCACTCTCTTCATCTTCGGGATTATATAATTGTGTGTCACTTAAAGTTAGTCCTGAGTCACGGCTAAGGTTCGATAATGACATTTTATTCACGAATGTCGACGTTTTGTTATTACTTTGTATTATTATTCCATTCGTACCCCCATTACTAGTATCATCCATTAAAGCTCTTTCGAGGCTATCAATTGAAGAGTCATCTCTTCGATTTCCTCCTGAACCTCCACTGCTAGTATTACTACCTACACCATGGTCAGGTAAACTGTTAAGACTGTCCGATTCTTCAGCCCCCGAATCCTGACGTGATGCATCTTTCTCAAGTGGCGGCGGTCCAAAAAGCATGAGAATGGCATCGCCCAATAAATCGGGTCCGTGATCGATCAGATATGCAATCAGTTTTGGCACATATTTAGACATTTCCTGTAATTCAATAGAGATAAATGTGTTCATTTAATTCATTGTCATTTATAATATTTTTTCTAAACTTTTTCTTAACTCACTACTGATACAATGCTCGATTAAAGTGTATACATAATGCGTGTATTATATGCATGCACAGTAATTGTTCATTTTTAATATTTCTTTTATTAAAATTCTTAGGCCGAAATGAATAAAATAAATTTAAGTGTAATTACATAATATAATTAATATTTTTAATCATATCCTAAGTTTATAGTTTAAATTTTTGTGCGCATATATCAAAGAATATAATTTCGATTTAATCTTTCATAAGAATGATATATGAATATCAAAATAAAAGAGAAATGAAATGATCATTTACATGAGGAATTAATACGATTATCATATATTAATATATATTAATATACATTCAATATTACTATTGTCGTATTAAATTCAATTTAAATCATGTTTAACCATCATTAGATTTAAATTTTATTAAATATTTTATTCAAAAATTAATTTTAAATTTAATGTTTTAAAAATTTAATTACAGCCAATCACATTTTCTGAAGAATTTTCTTTGTAATTGAATTGGGTATGACTTTACTAAACACTCTCTTTAGATAGAAACAGGAAAATAATTAATTACATACATAAATTACGTCTATATATTGATAATGTAAAATACAATTCAAAGAGCACGAATTATTTTCCTGTGTTTATCTATAGAAACGGTTAAGTAAAATCGTGCCTTCAATTGTATACTAACGCTTTGATAATGCTATATAAGCAATATACAACTCAATTGCAAAAATGTTCTTCAGAAAATGTGCTTCGCTGTAATAAAGCATAGCCAATTTATAAGTACTATTTTTATATTGAATGTTAATAAACGATGAAATGCTTAAATATTTACCTCACATCTCTGAGTGGATAAAGACGATGGTACATTAGTGCCAAAAGGGTGAGGACTCAACAGACTCTGTCCGACACAAACCCCTAAATTGACACTGCACATTTTGTTGAGAGATGAGCGTTGTGCGATATACCATAATGCGCACAGAAAATGTCTCAAAAGTAATAGATTATTGTGCGGTAATGAAAGTACTAAATGTGAAATTCGTGATCGGCATTCGTGATTATTGTCAATACTGATCGCATCGATCCATTTCGTGTACAGAG
The DNA here is from genome assembly GCA_034697405.1 of Mesoplophora pulchra. Classification (NCBI taxonomy): domain Eukaryota; kingdom Metazoa; phylum Arthropoda; class Arachnida; order Sarcoptiformes; family Mesoplophoridae; genus Mesoplophora; species Mesoplophora pulchra. Next base: position 3,807 of record JAQIXB010000767.1, on the reverse strand, counting down.
AGGACTGAAGTAAAGAATCGGGCAGAGACCGTAGAAATTCCTTTCAATAAAAACATTTATGTTAATTTTTATAATAATTTCAATTATCATTATAAAAGTGTATATACATTTTTAAACAATAATTTGATTAAAACATTTTTAAAATTAATTTAATTTTTAAAATCGGTTATATTTATATCTTTTTATGTATTTATTATTAGTAATGGTAAAGTAAATTATAGTAATAAAGTTTAGTATATGGTAAATAACTTTCTTTATTTTGTATTTAAAAGTTAAAAATGATAAAAATTGAAGTTTTTTAGGACATTAAAAATTAGATAAATATATTTAAAAAATATAATAAAAAGCGTATGAAAAGTGAGTACATCAATTACATTAAACAGCGGAGATTAAAATGAAGGCATTTACGAGAATTTTCTATAATAATATATTATGATGATAGTTATATTAAAGTTGAATTGAGCATAGTTAAAAAGGGAAAAAAGTCATGTGTTAATGGATGTGAAAAGGGCAAAGAATTTTACAATTTACAGGTTAAGAAAGTTAATCACCTTTTCTTAAGTTTTGCTTTAGTTACTTTAGTTATTTTCATCTCTTACCTTAAAAACGGATGCAATAACAATCACCGGCACGTCACTCATATCAGTATCGGAATCTAATTCGAGTTTAGCGCGAAATTCTTTACAAATGCGTGCATTCGCTGATTTACGAAATATTCCTATGGTATAAGGCCCTTTATCGAAAAGCACTTTCAGCATATTCTATTGAATAAAAACAGTTTTAGTACTTTTGTGACAATTATTTATGAATTTAATTGAAATTTAATCATTATTTATATGATCACAGACTAAGTCATAATCCCTGTCTCTGTTTTATATCTGTCAATGCATTTAATATATTAATATTAACTTTTTTATCAGTATATTTTGAGAATTTTATAGCTATATATAAGTAATAAATTTTGAAGATATTTTTTTGTATCATATTATAGTAATATTATAGTAATATATAATAAAAATGTCAAAAAAGTTACCATAATTGGTTTTGGCAGAGCACCATCGGTGCATAATAAGTCTAAGTGCTGTCCGAAGAACTTTCCTTTCGTCGGTGTCGAAGGCTCTGATGAAATGCCACTATCAAATGATGTTTCAGCTTTGATATTAATTCTTTTAAAGGGCCAATTAATCGCCGGTTTCCGTAACTTTTTCATTTTTTTGGTATTTTCAAATATATTCCCATTCTTTGGGTATGTTTTTCTCAGAATGAAAATGCATTTATTGTCTGCGGCGATGTTATTAAAGTTCTGAAGATCCAAATTCGATCTAAAATATCATATCATATCAATAAATATACGCACATTATAAATGTGAAAAAATATAATTATTCCGAAATAAATTTAGATTAAGAATGAGATTTAAATTATCATCATCAATAAAAGAATTTCTATTTTAACCTAAAATCTTATGTATTAACTGTGAAAACACATTTATAATGCAAAAGCATTATATTAATTTTTTAAAAAATGCACGCGATACTCTCAAACACATTCGATAATGCTATAGTCGTATATTAATATAAAAATTCTCATTTAATATACTTATTATTACATAAAACAAAATACTTATTAATTAATATAAAATTTTAAGTTTTTATACGTTTTGAATATTATTATAATTTAGATTTTTAATTATCATATGATCAGCCTCTTCGATGTTGATTTTAAGACTAATAAATAGGTATTTTTATAATTTTTTATTCGTGTAAAAATTCACATAAATTAAGTGTGTTTAAAATGCTAATATTTTAGAAAATATGTTTATAATGCGTATATGATTGTGATGTGAAATGGACACATGTAAATACTGACCGATGTAAGAGATCGCGAACGAAATTCATTTTTATGGCGAAAGGATATTCATGTCCAATGAGGGGATAGGGTGTGTCATCACGCGATGTCTTTACCCATAGCTGATAATCATGGACATCGCCCTCACACTTAAATTCAATGATCGCACATCTAATGGCATCGACAGTGGTGTCACGGTTACTCACATTGACCAAAGTATACTTTTCTTCATGTGCTATTTGATCCCAAAATGTGATTTGTATGTTTGTATTACTTTTACCCTCTTTTTCTTTGGCTCTATTAATCGCTCTAAATATAAATAAATTTTAATTTATTAAATAATTAAATTATTATAAAAATGGTACACGTGTTTCCGCATTTTTATGTTTAAATGTGCACATAGTGCAAATATAGAGTCTAATAATAAATATATGTTTTATAGTATTAAACTAGTACTAGTATATGCTATAAATTAACTTACTGTTGAAGGCGTTCATTCCAAAGTTCCTTTGCTTGAGGTGTACTATTTATATTGCGATGATAATAAGAAAAAGGGAAACATGAGTTTTCAGACATTTATAAAAAAATATTACATTTATTATTTATTAATACTAAAAATTAATAAAATACTAATTATATTCCATAAATTTTAATTATTTTTTATTTTAATAATAACAATGTTTATCAATGAAATGAGCATAACGAATAAAGACAGTAAACATCATTAAGTGTTATCATACGGAAGAAAATGAAAGTATAAACAAATAATGTATTCTTAAAAATTATAAGTTTAATATATATATGTTTTTATATGGCATATTAATGGTAATGTTTGACTTTTCAAAGTTCAATAGATAATTATATTTTATTATTACACTGATTCAATGCACAGACACGCATGAGTTTTGTTTTACAATAATTTAATTGCAAAAATTGTTAAATATATATATAAACATTTATCTCAAATAATTATAAGTAATTTTTTTATTTATATGTACATATTAATATTAATAATTTATGAATTTTTTTTGGTTAATATTAATATGTAAATATGAATATTTTCTAAATAAAGTTACTAATTCTTAGAATGTTACTATTTTCCAGGTATAGAAATGAACACTATGAAATAGTATATGTATTTGCAGGTGATGGCATTGAGATAGTATAATGGGATTTACAATACTTTTATTATCATTGAAAGCCAATCTGGAGTCGTGATTCAGAGGCAATTTGCAAAAAGTGATCATATTTAGTTATAGTAATAGTAATAGTGCTTTACTCTCTTAGTTTTTTCTTAATATTAAATGGAAATGCCTAATCTTTGTAAGACACATCCCATTTAGATACTTATTTTTATCTCTGAGTATTTTTAGTAAAGTTTCAAAGTATCGATTAAGGAATAAAGCAATAGGTGTAATTAGGGATGTGAACTTATAAAACTCATAGTTAATTTCAGTGCGAACATTTCCTAAAATAAATGTATTTTATTATAAAAACATTATAAAAATATTTTTTAAAAAAAAGATAAATAACTTTTTTTGGGAAAATTAATGCTTTGAGATTCGCCACACACTAATTTTAAACTGATGATGGGAGTTTAAAAGTTACCATAAATAGCATAGACTCACCTCTGCTTCATTATGTCCATTTTAAACTATCATTTTACTATTATATAATTCACTTATTAATGTGTTCCAATTTCAGAGAGTATCAGTTTTACGTTAATTAATGGAATAAATTATATGAAAAAACAAATGCCATAATATGTAAATATCATATTTCTATATCATAGTAATATCATAGTAAAATCAATATTTATGATAATCGAAATGCGTATATTAAACATACAATAGATTCGTATGACATATATACGCGTATATAAATTCATTGAAACCCTTTCGCAAAACATCAGACATTGATATATATGTATATAAATGGAATATTTATAAACGTGAAAAGTA
>JAQIXB010000766.1:0-14315 GCA_034697405.1 Mesoplophora pulchra | reverse complement strand
TTTATGCTGAGACCTCTATATTATGGTTTGTTACTTTTACTTTTGTGGTCGTGCTTTTTATGTCAAATCCGTTGAATATGTGCATATGTTTATTAGTCTCTGACCCCATCTTCGTTACAATATATATAAAGATATGAAATTTAAAAATTGTATCATCATAATCTGTAAAAATGATAAAAGAACGAATGAACTAATGCTGTAAATAAATGGCTGTACTTTTTTAATACAAAATGTGAACTTTAATGTCATATAAAAATGCATTTATTTCTCCTTTTTATGGTCCGTTCCTTTATAATTGCATGTAATGCGCGGCCGTTACTCCCCATTTAAATGACTTTTTTAATATGTTACATATTTTATTATACTATGGTATGCGTAATACTTTATCATTATAATTAAAATTCATGACTGAGGCTTTCTCTGAGCATTACATATCTGTGGCGATCTCTCATAACATAAGTAACGCATGACGTGCACCATTTTTTCACCATTCTCATTCTTCGTTTATGCATTATATATTAATACATTAAAAATTGAGAATTTTAGAAAATTTAGAATTTTTCTCTCAATTGTTATATGGGTCATGACAATGATAATTGCAATCTTCAATTGTGACCATTGCTTTATTGCAGTGAAATTACCATTATAATTGATTATCGTACCACACAATTACATCATATTCCATATTCCACTCTCTTAATGATTATGGAAAGGAAAATCACACCCTCCTTTGGCCACTATCTTTAGGCATTATACATTTATAAAAAAATTTCATTTATAGTAATTTTTGGTGTTAGTTTCGAGTAGACTAGATAGACTAGAGACTAGCAGACTAGAGAAAGAGTACTCACTTTGTCTTAACGTTTTTATAAACATACGCATATTTAACAAAAATGAAAAACTTTTTATTCATATTCAGTGTATTTATATTATGGCATTTGCATTCGATTTACTGTCAACAGACGGGTCAAATTCAAAACGATGATAAAACAGAATCATCACGATTTTCCATTGGTTTGGGTGTACTTTCACCATCATATAATCAAAAGTTCGGTGAAAATGGTAACATTAAATTAGACTTTAATCAGGATAAAGGTGCATATTCTTATTCATTAACTAATGTCCATCATCCCGTAGCAAAATCTAATGAAATCGGTGCTAAAGAATCTGAGCGTAAAGTATGAGAGAATATAATATATAAATGAATGAAAAGAATAATTTTGTGATAAACGATCTTAGGAATCGACGACACAATCGACACCGACAGTTTCACCCGTCGCTAGTAACAGTCAACAGTCCACTTATGGATATCCCAATTATTTCGTGAGTTTTTCAATTCATTAATTATCAATAAAATATAACACTGCATTTTTATCACTTTTTATTGATATTATCAATAATTCAATGAATTTAATTAATACTATATATGTATATATAATTATAATACATTCAGTTATTAGCTAAATTATTATTATTATATAAATTAATTAAAAGTTATTTTTAATTTTAATTATCATTTTAAATAAAATAAATTTTAATGCTTAATATAAAAATAAATTTGAATATTTTCACGTCATTAAAGTTTCTATAATTAAATATACTTTTAAATACCCTTAGGATTTAATTAATATGAAAATTATTAATTTTTTATGAAATAAACTTAAATATAATTTACATTATTTTTAATTTTTAATTATTACATGTTTAATATAAAATATGCCATAGATAATTATGTTAATAAATATTATACAAAAAATAACTTTAATGTTAAATATTCGGATATTGAATATGTTTGTGCGTATACAGAGGGTGACAAAGTAATTATTTGGGCATAATTTGTTATTTACAAATAATTAATGCATATTAAAAATAATAATAATAATGTAAAATAAAGTAAAATATTTGAGTTTATTAATATGCTCCATTGTTTGTTAACATACTTTAACTATATATTTCATGTTATATTTTATTAATTCTTTATTAATATTTTTTATAATTGACATTATCATACACAATAATATTCAATGACATATGTAATATTTTTAGACTTTTTGTATATTTTATTTGATTTATATTATATTAATATTATTATAAATTATACCCAAATTATAAATTTCTTTTTATCACCCTCTGTATACGCACAAACATATTCAACATCTCAATATAAATTTAAATGCATGTAATGATATTTAATAATTTTAAATATGCTTTTATGGGATATAAACTTTTATCTGAATGTTTAATTATTATTTAGCTTTAGCTTTTACTTTTTTAAAAATATATATTCCATTAATTTTCAAATATACAAAAAATAGAATTATAAAAAAATTAATTAAATTTATAAAAACAAAAAACATTATTATATAATTATAATTAACTATAATTTAAACAGAAATTTATTAATTATAAAAATTTTTAGATTAATCCGATGGCACTGTTACAGCAGAGATTAACAGCGGCTGCAGCTTATGGTGTATCGCCATATGCACATTATTATGCAAATCCTTATTTAGCATATCGTGGTATGCCAATGCTATACCCCTATGGACAGAGTCAGAATTCTGTGGGTACCACAATGGGTACCACAGTCGGTACCACACACGGTAACCTGCAATCACCTCAGGCGCAACAAAGTACAACGAATGTTCAGGTGCAACAACCCTCACAGCCACTATCAGGTCATTTACCATATTTAGGACAATATGGTATGTATGGACATGGTCTACCGAATTTGTATCAACAGAATGGCCAACAGTATGGAGGTTTATATGGTTCGAGCACTAACAATTATCCAGTGCATAGTGCAGCATATCCATACACAAATAATTATAATTCATTAAATGGGTATTCAAATTATGGTCCACAGCCACATCCTTACCTTAGTTCAGAGGCAGTGAATGCATTTAGACAGATGTACACATCGGGTTCTGACAATTATTTAAATTATTTAAACCCATATTCTGGCCTCACGGGGGGGCTCACGGGGGGCTTAGGTGGTGCTGGAATTGGGGGCATTGGTAATAGTGGATATGCCTCAGCATTAAGTAGACTCATTAATCCGTTTAATGGATTGAGAGGACTTTTTGGTTAAACTCTAATAGTTATATATTAATATTAATATTATAAAATATTTGTATAATTTCCTAATCACTCATATATTTGCATTTAAAAGTGACAGTATCATTAATTCATTCATTACTGTGTCATTGGTCTATATATTAACTTTTATATTAATAGCATTTTATTATTCAATTTATGCATTAATTATTATTTAATTAATTTTATTATTATATAAATAGTTTATCTCATTATTACCCAACTATTGTATCAAAAATAAATATCATTCTAAATATAGAAAACATTTTAATAAAAATATAAAATAAAATTTATTCATCGAAAATCTTATAAATAATCGTTAATAATTTTTTATTTTTTTATTGACTTTTTTATTACTTTCCATATCCTCCATAATGTTTACCGACATTATGTTTGACGCCCCATTTAAAGTGACCATGATGATCAGTCTTAGCTAAAGCCCGATAATACATGAATATTTATATAATGTAAATATAAGTAATATATTAATATTTATATATGTATTTTCAATTTGAAAACACGTTTATGTTAATTTTGTTAAAGAATTAAATATAAAAATTATTTAATACCATATGTATATACGGGACCAACAATACCATGTCCACCTCTTCGTACACGTATATGTGCCTTTTCTGATTCATCATTAACTAATGACCGTCTAAAGTAACAGTATATCCATCACTTTATTTTGAAAATATTTTTATAAAATTCAATAATAAGAATAATGCCAAAGAAATGAAAATTAAAGTGTGTTATTATATTTCTTATTTAATTTGTTATTAAATTTTGTTATTTAACATTCATTTTAACATTCATTTAAAATAAGAAATTTAAAAATTATAATAAAAGACATTTTTAAGGATCATGTCCCATTTTGCATATTCTCAGTAAAAAATTCCTTTTCTCATGATTTAAATCTTTAGTGTATTTATTTAATAATGACTTAATTATTATTACGATAATATATACATATAATATATATACATGTATATATTAAATATTATCGTAATATATAATGATTTATATATATTATATATATATATTTAATTTAATAAATCACAGCATTTGTTTCAATTTTTCATTAATTTTATATACTATAATATAAATATATAATTTATATATTTATAATAATAATAATAATAATAATAATAATAATAATAATAAAGTTAAAACACTTAAAGCATTTTTATATCATATAAATTATTTTTCAGTTTCAAAAATGATAATTTTTTTAAATATTAAAAAACTTTGATATTATCGTTAATTACACACACACACACACACACACACACACACACACACACACACACAAAGACTACGCCTATGGTATTGGGCCATAAATGAATAAATTTTCACATGTGACAGATTTACTGTTAAATTAAATTATGCGAATTATTAATTAATAAAAATTAATGCATTTTATAAATATATTTAATATTTTCATGTTAAACAATCGCAATAACAAAAATGATTAAAAAATAAAATAAATAAATAATATTAACCATGGTAATGATTAATTTTAAAAATGTAAAGAATTTTAACTTTTTTATTGAAAAAATTAAATTAACATTAATTAAGGATAAAAATGAAAAAATTCCATTATTATATTGGAATTAACTATTATAGTTTAGTAACTGACACACAATAAAATAAATAATTTTAATATAATAATAATAATAATTTAACTTTTGATAAAATTTTCACACATTTTTACATAATTTATTACAATTATAATAAATGTAATAACGAATATACAACAAAGATATTACAATTAAGCATAAGATGATTAAACATAGAATTTACCTGTGGCGTGATTGAGATGCGGATTTATTCAATAATTTAACGATATTTAAATTGGACGCTGCACCCTCTTCGTTCTCTGTCTCTTCATTCCCTTCGCCATTTGCAGCGGCCGCAGCGGCACCGTAATCATCTCCACCCTCATATTCACCACCACCGGCATATCCTCCCGCATCTCCTCCCGCATCTCCTCCCGATTCTCCCCCCGAATCTTCACCCCCATCATAACCTCCTTCAAAATCACCGTATCCACCGCCATCGTAATCCTGAGATAATACTAAACTGATGGCAAAAGCCACGAATAAAAACATCTAAAAAATCACAAAACACTGTTTTATATTTCGTAAAAACACATTTCATTACCATTTTTACGGATACCATATTCTTAAGAAATATATTAATGATTTTTCTGAACGAATAAATTAAAGCACAGCGTTTTCTGATATACGGTGATATATTAATACTCAAAAAACTTTCTGTTATGAGTTTATATACTAATCCTTAAAGTATTATTATCAAATGTATAATGTATCAGTATATATGAATGAAGATTTATTAGTTTTATTATGTCGATTTAATAGCATATATTATACAATATATGGGACCACACAGTGATATCGTCACTTAGTGTTAAAATAAGAAAAAATTAGAAAAAATTAGTTAAGTGTTTAGTATCGGTTCAGTTATCAATCGGTAGCAAATGATTTTTGTCATACTATTCCCTGATGGGGTTAAATTATCATGCATGAGCTATGGTGCAATGACTAATCCTACTTTCCCCAAAGCATATTGACATTTAATCATCATTATTATTTATTGTGTTAAAATCAACTATGGCATAGTAATCTGTTTATTTCCTATTTATTCATTGGTATCTGATTAACTAACACATTTAGCACAATATTTCACGCTGAATTTTTTGCAATTTTCTTTAATAATTTGTAACAATGGGCTATTAATAATAACACACCTCAATTTAAATAATTGTAATTTAATAAAAATACGGAAAACATTAGTAATTAAATAATATTTAAAATGTGACATAATAAAGCGTAAAATTTACAAAAATGTTCATAAATAGCGATGGTAAAAGTAAATTTCAAAGAAAATTTAGAAAATTTATTAAAGAAAAACGTATAAAATACAAAAGAAATTTAAAAATAAATTTTTATCGTCGTTTTATATATATATATATATATAAATGAATAGAAAATAATAATATACATTATTAATGTGTTCCGTGATTAAAAAATGGAAATCATTTTACGTTAAATCATTATCTAATGACACTCACACTTTTGTGATATAAAAAAAGTTTAATTTTAATGAAAGTGAATTAAAAGGGCGATTACGATGTAATAATCTAACATTTTTTAAATCTTAAATTATACCATGGATTAAGGAAATATTTATTTTATTATACATTTAGTATAGCTAGTATTGCTAGTATTGCTAGTATTGCTAGTATTTCTAGTATTGCTAGTTAATAGTTAGAGTGTAGTTAGTATGCAGATACATATTAATTTATAAGATATAAGATTGAGAGCCAATGGCATTGAGTTTCAATAGCCAAAGGGCATAGTGATCGGTGCGGGCGTGTGATTGGATAAGGATTGGCGTTCGGCCAAAAATGGGGCATTTTTTCTAAGATTAAGGACTAACTAAATAACTATAGTAATAGTTATAGTAATACTAATAATTGTTGAGGCTGAAAATTAAAATTAAAATTAAAAATCAACAGATATTTAATTAAAACATTAATTAATTTTATGTAAAATATTTATTATAATAAATGTCTATAAATGTACATGAAAAGAAAAATTTTATGTCAAAAATTATAATTCGTAACAAATTATTTGCTCATTATTTATATTAAACTAATATTTGGGCTGAAAAAAGTTAATTTCTTTTATCGATTATTTAAATTATTAAATTTTTGTTTTTCAAACAATTATTAGTATCGTTTAATCATATGTATATAATTAATATTCATTTTTTATTATTATAATGATGCATATGCTGATCGTATATATTAAGTTAACTGAACTATGGTTAAAAGTCCTTCACAATGCCAATGCAAATGATAATAGTCTTTTAATTCATTCGAAATAATGAATATTCATTTTCAAAACATATAATAGCATTATACTCATTTTATACAATAATTTAAAATTTCATTTTAATTTTTGAAAATATATATTATTTTATGTTTACAATCGTTTTATTCATTATCATGATTTAAGGACATTTAAAATATTTATAATATTTGGTTCTAACGTAAGGAAATGTTAAAAAATATTTTGCAAAAGTTAATCATGTATTAAAAGTATTAATCCTTTACTTAAATTCTTTACAATGTTTTCCTCATCACCCTTAAATCAGCCTATATACATACATACATATATGTATACATAATACGTTTAATGTATTTGCATATATTACAACTAAAATCATTATAACTAATGAATCTAATAGGCTCAGAAACCCTGAGCCTAAGCCTCAACCTGTTAAGCCTTAGCTCAAAATATTTCAAAAGTGAAGTCAGCTTCTCTTTTGAGCCCAGAATCTGAGCCTCTAACTTTTGGGATTAACCTGAGCCTTGAGCCTGAACTTCAAAATATTATAAATCACTTTATTTTTTGTTCGGATTACATTTTACAATAAATGCAATTTTAACGTTTAGATTTTCTAATGTATATTTTACCTCCATTTTTAACGCGTTTTATAGTTCAGGATAAACATTTGAAATATATACCCGTTCCATCCTAACTAGAGGGTACTAACAGAGACACCTGTTGTCATATTAGTAGTACTATTTAAGCATCTGTACTACATTAGCATTAGTATTAGCATTAGTACTAATAATAAGACAAAAGGTGTCTCTGTTAGTACCCTCTAGTTAGGATGGAACGGGTATATTCATAGAATTTGCTATGAGATGAGGCAAAAGAAAATCTTTTTGTTTAAAGCATAGAAAGTCACTTTCGCATTAAAATATTGAGGATTAAGAGTGAGGTAAATCGTGAAGAATATAGTCAGTTATATGAGTCGAGTAAAATGCGTAAACCAAATATAATTACCATTATATTTGTTAATATTATCTTTATACACACATATATGTAATTTAATACATTAAAATAAATATATTATTTAATTTAATGCATTAAATAGAAATTAAGAAATTCTTTCGTTTATTTTTAATATTAAATTTTACATTTTTCTTAAGGCTCAAGAGGTTCAAAGGCTCGAGCCTGAGCCTATTAGATTCATTAATTAAAACTATTGAACATGTATAGTTAAAATTTATGCATTTCAATAATATATTTATATTTATAATGTTAAACATTACATTAAATAGCTTTAGTAATTTATCATTTAATCAGCATTTTATCATACTTTATATTAATACTAAGATTGTTATATGTATATAATTACGCAATTATTGTATAGCATTAGCAATCGATTCAATTTTAATCTAAAATTATATTATGTTTATATTTATAAATTAATTTATATAATAAATAGAAAATTATTTTTAAAAATATTTAAAAATTTTAATGGACTCATTTAAGTAATAATAAGAAAAATTTAGTGTCAATTTTATTTTAATAAATTGAAAGTGTTTAACAGTACGTACTATAGTTAATGTAAAGTTAATATAAAGTTAATATAACGTTTTAAAAGGGATAAAAGGGAAGGGTCATTTAGAACTTAATTGTTAGTTATACATGTTACACGAGTTCTGTCACTGACTTTGAAATTCCATGCATACGTGTATATGCATGTGTATGTATGTGTATGCATGTAAATGCATGTATAACCAGTTTTTTCTTTTAGTATCCACCATACCCTTGATATGGATATGATTAATAGTACAGGTGTGGGGCTTCATTGTCATGGCTGATGCAATGGAAACTATTGTAGCTCAACTAGATATTAACTAGATATTAATTTTACTTTTTTATATTAACATATTTTTATCTGATCAAAAGGTATATTCTTATAAAGTATGGAATTTCCAACTTTAGGGCGTGCGATTAGCATATTGTACTAATGATTATTATGCGTATACTTAAATTTCAGTAATATTTTGCCATTACTTTCACTTTAATTTTTATTTACTTTTTTAATGATTCAATAGATAACCATCATCATAACTTAAAAGTAACATTTTAGTTACATTTTACTTATAATATTTGTCAAATATATCAATCTCTTAATAATCTAAAGATTAAAATACTTAAATATGATTTATTAATGTTTAGTTAATATTTATTTATAAAAACAATCATTAAGAAACATATAAATATTAAATTTAATAATAATTATATAAAGTTATATAATAAACAATTAATTTTAAAATTAATTCATTTTTTATTTGAAAAATTAAATTTATATTAAGCATTTTTTAATGTATTTATATTGTAAAGACCTTCAATAAAAAGCCTACAAAATGTGAACTTTGACCCGTAATGCTCAAAGGCATGGATTTTTTGACAAACAAAAAGAAGGCCAAACTAATGCTATATTTTAGCTTATAACAAATCAAATACTACTAGTATATACTAGCAATTCAAATGGGTTTGAACATTTTACTTTTATGTATAAAATGCTTTTCCCTCTTATTATGTGCGTAATTTTTTATTTTTATTACCGTTAAAGTAAAAGTACAGAGAACCGTTATTTGTATATATAAAACGTATGTATGTACGTAGGTATGTATGAATAAAGATTTTCCCACACAATGACAGGTAATTATATATAACGAAAGAAACTTTCATACGGTGAAAGTTTTGCATTTTGAAGAGCCGATTCTACTAAAACTAGATCCTGGACCGTGTCTCGCCAGTCTCAGTCAACTGCATTTTCCAATTGAAACAGAAACTAGATCAAGGACTAGCAAAAACTAAAGAATGTCTCTCTTATCTCTCTCCTTATTTTGTATCTCACAATATGCATAATTAAGTGCCTTCTTTTTTCACTATTAATTAAGTGCTAATCATTCGAATGAAATCGAAATTGAAATGCTATTCACAAATCAAAAATCGCATTTAACTAAACATTAACTATGATTTAAGCATAAAAACAATTATAAGTGAATATCATACGCATGAAATTGATTTAAATCAAAATACCGTTTAAATTAAGAAATATCTCTCATATAACATAATAAAATTTAATAATAATAATAATAAAAAAATCAAATAACAAAGGCAAAAGCATTTAAAAATTAATTCAATAGCAAAAGTTAGTTAAAATAATATAAAACTTTACACCACACCCTAACCAGCTATGCTAGTTGTAATCGCTAGTTTGACAAAGAAATTCACCTCAAGGAAGCAATAAATGATGCAGACCTTGGATCAGACCATGTATTAACTTAACATACATGTTTAAATATATACATCTCTGCATCCCATTCCATGGTCTCCGCATCTTTCATCGACGCCCAATGACGTCATCATACCCCTGACTATAAATTGTGATCGTAATGTTGGAAATGATCATTCACTTTTCGAATTTTGATTCGGATTTAAGCGAAAAAACCCCATCATAACACAATGAAATACTTCGCTCTTTTCTGTGCTTTGGTCTCAGTCGCCTCAGCCGTACCCGCACTCATCAACACCGGTGCATCTGCACAATTCAGAAGCCAGGACGTAAGTCAACTTTCAACTAGTGCGCCAATAATGTGCCTTTTATATGCCTTTTATGTGTTTTTTGTGTTTTATGTGCCTTTATGTGCCATGTACTCTAATGCTATCTTTTAACTTTCAGAATCTTGGAAACTATGCTTTCGGATACAATGAAGATCATGCCACAGGTGGTACCTTCCGTCGTGAATCGGGCTCACATGGTGTTAAAGTTGGATCCTATGGTCTCCGTGATATCGATGGCCGTGTCCGTGTTGTGAATTACGTCGCCGATGGTTTGGGATTCCGCGCCAACATCCAAACCAACGAACCCGGTGTTGAACCTAAAGATCCCGCTGCAACTTTGATCAACAAAGCTGGAATCGCCGTCGGTACGCTCTATCAAATCACTTTCCTTTAATTTATTCATTAATTGTCAATATCACATTAACTAGCACACGCACCAGTAGTCGCTGCTGCCCCCGTCGTTGCCGCTTCCCACATTGGTTACGCCGCACCGATCGCTAAAGTCGGATACAGCACTGGAGTAGTACACGCTGCACCCGCTTTGGGAGGTTATGCTGCACCCATCGGATACGCCGGTTTGGGAGGTTTGGGATACGGATTGGGTTATGCCAAATATTAAATCGCGAATCAATTTAGATATTGTATTTTTGTAATGTGCTTTATTAGTTTATGTCTTTCTTTTAATTATAATTATATCGCTCACAATGGACACTCCCGCTACAAATTCGTTAATTAAATGTTAACAAAAAATAGAGAATTCAGTGCTTTTAATGCTTTCGCTTTTATGTAATCGTCCGCTTCGCCGCAGTACATCGGGACTTTGCCGCTATGCCCCCATTCATCCGCTCCTCACTCAGTTTAGTTACTTTAAGTGTACTATTTATTTATGCACTTTTTTGTAACTTTACATTTTGGACTGTCAATAAATGTGATCCAATGATGGTCGTACATTTTTGCTTTTATTTCTTTTATTTTATTAATTTCCAAAAATATTTATAAATTAATATAATATAAGAATGAAGTAAGTACTTTATAAGTAATATATAATCGTGTATTATATGAGTGTATTGTGATTCATTTTTAAAAATAAAATTTAATTTCAAACATTATCCTTTCGATTATTTCTTTTATTATAAATTATGACATTATATTAACATACATTATGTATATAAACATTTATACATAAATCGTATAAATATTTCATTGTATTTAATGGGTATATACAAAGACCTAATTTTGTTTAAACATAATTAAATTGTCTTAAAAATGTCAGGGTTTTGAATGAGGAAAATACTTAAGAATAGAGATGGAAATAAATAGCAAAATGTGGGAAAAGAATTAAATTCATACTCTGACATCAATACTATGATTTGAAAAATTCAAAAATTTCAAAAAATATGTCAATTTTTTTCAATTTTATTATTATAATTAAAATAATTCGAAAATTATAATCCATTATTTCATATTAAATATGAAATATTATTATGTGAATATATTCGAATTTTTATTAAATATTTAATATAAAATAAAATTAATAATATATTTATTATAAAATATCATTGAAATTTTAAAGAAATATAATGATTGCGATTAATTTATTTACGAAATTTACATCATTACATTATAATTTAAATATTATAATATAAAATTAAAAAATTATATTTAATAATTATATAATATTCGCAGTCTATTAATTTGAGATTTATCATTTTTACTTTTGTTTTGTATTTTAAAATTATTAATTTATAAAATTTAATTTTAAATAAATAAAAATTATAAATTATTTTTATTAATTTTTTTATTTTTAAATGGAATTTATATGCATGTTTAATGCGTGATAATCACATATAATCACGTTTTTATGTCATAAAAAATTTACCGTTTTACCTCACATAAGAGCACTGATCTTATATCGCGAGGGGTGATCATTTTTTTAAGATCAAAAAAGTGCTCATTTTAGGGGTCTTATATTAATGAGCACTTTTTATTAATCTTAAAAATATGATCATCCCTCGTGATATAAGACCTGAGCTTATATGTGAGGTAAAACGGTATCATAAAAAACCTTTATATTAAGGCTCACACTTAGGCTCACACTCCTCTAGTCTATGTTAGTCTATCCTTTTTTTTAATTTTTATCAATAAAAATCGATTATTTATAAATTATGATATATACTTTATTTAGTATTAATTGCCATTAATGTATTTAAATGTGTATCATGATTTGTTCTATGATAGCTTTAAGCATGCGCATTAATGCAAAATCATGATACACATTTAAATGCATTAATGGCAATTAATACTAAATACAGTATAATATGCTACAAAAATATATGTGTTATCATATGCAACATTTATTGATATGTCAATGATTATTTAAAGTCTTTAATAACTGATAAATGTTCATTTTCACATCATCATACTCATTAATAACATTTTAAAGTGCAAATTTTATTGTAAATCTTTACATTTAATAATAATAAAAATAATAATAATAATATATACAGTAAAACCTCTATAAGTCGAACGGTCTCTGGCCCAGAATTTCATTCCGCCTAAAGGAGGTATCCGTCTTATAGAGGTTCCTATGTAAAGTATGACAAAAAAATTAACTTTTTATATAATGTTTAGTATATTATATAACGTTCGTATTTAGCCCTATTTTATGATTAAAATTAATTTTTTACATTATTTATTTATTTTTTATTAAAATTTACAATTAATCATTTTTACGGACTGTATATAAAACAAAATTTTTCATTAAATATACAGTATTTGGACGATATTATGTCCCTCAGCTGATTGCGCACGCATAAACAGTACTAACAAAGGGTAGTGTTAACAGTACTAACAAAGGGGCGTGTCATGAACATAATATCGTCTAAAAACTGTATATATAATTACTAGAGGCATAAATTTTAAGCAAAATTTTAGACAAAAAAAGCATTTAAAATGACAAAAAAAGCAAATTTTTCAAATTTTTGAAAATACTAAGGAGAGAGTGAAGGAAATTTTTAAGAAAAATGAGCCAAAAAATTTTTTCCATGATCAAAAACGACTTATTTTTAGTCGATATGGACACATAATCATTTCTTTGATATTTCTTAAGATAAAAAAAGCATTTTAAGCACTTTCGTCTAATTATTACATATAATTACATACATTTATATGTATATGTACTGGGTAAACCTTAACCCTGAACGTACTGTATTATATGGAAATTCCTATAGAATTTTATTTTAAAAAATGTTCAAAATGTTAATAAAAAATTGTAAAATTTTATACATATATTTAATTTAACATTATTTATAAAATGTATTTAAAAATTGCATATATTCACCTCTGACTTATATTTTTGGAACTTTCATTTAACATGTGTTTCTATGGGAGCGGTGTTAATTTTGTGAATAGTTAATTAATTATTCACTATTAATTTTTGATATATTTCCGTTTTAATCTTTATTTATTGTGCAATGAAATTATAATAATTAAATTTATTGTAAATATTATATTATTTAAAAATTATACATTTATCTAAAATATACATTTATCTAAAATACATAATGCTTTTCTATAGGGCTTTCTTAATTGTAAAATACTTTTTAATATTTCTCTTTAAAAAAATATGGAAACATATAAATAAATAAATTTCTTAATTAAAATATAACTAGTAACAACCCGTGTACATTGTTGCCTTATATTATTAGCATTATTTATATTATTATATTTAATAATTGTTAAATACGATAAACTTTTAAT
>JAQIXB010000765.1:0-14315 GCA_034697405.1 Mesoplophora pulchra | reverse complement strand
AATTTAAATAAAAATTATGAAATAAAAAATTTTCATGTTTTTAGTTAACTAAAAGTATATACGTTAACTAAAAATGTATGTATTTAGTTCAATAATTTATTTACTCTTTAATTTGACGCCCTTCAAATGTAATACATAATTCATTAATATTGCGTTATCATCAGAGTCGAGATTTTTTCGGAATAATTAAAAATAAATTTCGGAAATAAAATGTCAAAATTTTGGAATATATTTTGGAAAAACAATTTTTACTAAAATTAATAGAAATATTCATATATATTTTGATATAACGGATATACATATAATTTAATAATAATTACCCTAAAGTCCCGTAGATACCTGCGACTCCTGATAAATCGGGACTTCTGATAAATTTCTAATAAATTTAGAGGATTTTGAACAGAATTAGCAGGTGCGGGATATCTATGGGGTGCGGGGTATACAGCTTTTTATCTAATACAAAAAAAATTATAAAATTACTATATTTTAAACGCTGCGGGTTAAACACGAGTGCGGGGTATACACGGGACTTTAGGGTACCATTTTTATAAAACATACGTATACAAAAATTTGCATTTAATAATAAAATCATTGTAATATATACGAAATTTAAAAGAATTTATTATAATATATTTACTATATTTTTTGATATAAAATTATCATGTAACTAATCATGTAACTAATGTAACTAGTAACTAAGTTGTTTGGATGAATATTTAAGTTGGGTTTTTGCTGTATTCCGTAACTAAAATTGTTTATAAAAGTATGATTCGAACATAAAACCGTAATTCCGAATGATTTCTTTTATTATAACTCATTTCGAATTCCGAAAAAATCTTAACTTTGATTATCATAAAACATGAATGAAGTTTTATGTAATTATTTTATAGCATATAATAGTTGTTTATAGTATTGTTTATGTGCACATAACGGATTCATTATGATAATTATGTAGACAATGAATTTATAATAAAAGTTAAATAATTTTAAAATTATAAAACAGAATTTTAAAAAATTTAAACATAATTAATTAGAATGATATTCTCTTTATATAAAAATATATTTTATTTATTTTAATATTTCAATTTTTCATTTTTATGGCAATTTCTAAGCCCAAAAGTCGTAACATCAATTTATTAGACTTTAAAAATGTGATCTCTAAATTAATATTAAATATTAAAATATAATTAAAGTTATAAAATGATACGCAATATAATACTCAATTATTCATTGATAAATTCAATAACAAATAACTAATTTTATTATATTTTAAAAAATTAACTTTTTTTTAAATAAAAAAGTTTAATTTAAGTGAAAACGAATAAATAAAATCTTTGGCTTTTTAACGGGTTTATGGTTTCATTAGTATATATTAAAATACAGTTAAACCTCAAGATAATGTAAAATATAATTATACCGTTTTACAGAGGTTTATATTTAGTATCGTTTATATTTAGTGTTTATGTTTCGCATTTATATCATGAGTTAATATATACACTAAAACCTCATGATATTGTAACCTTTAAACAAATTTAAGGGTATAAATAACTTACCTTTAATCATAATGTAAATTGCGCTTTTATCGTCAGTTAAACAATAGACGCATATTAATAGATAAATGATTATATCTCGAGATATGGTGAATAAACAATATAATTGCATTTACGCATTATGCATAATATACAGTACTTGAGATTTGAAACCAAAACCAATAAGCATTTTTATGTATATAAAAAGATTAGTCTTTATTTAGATTTTATGTTTTAACCTCTCTTTAAAGTGATAGGTTTTAAGCTTAGCCCCTTTATTTCATGGGCTCTTTAACTTTGTCTCAATCTATGGGGTAATAAGTCATAGACTGGCTAAGCCTAAGTTAAGGCCGCCTAAAATTTCTCTAAATAATTTTTATAAATTAGCATAAAATACAAATATTTTGAGACTAAAATTTAAATCCACAAAAATATACTGAAAATAAAAAACATTTTTTTGTAAATATTAAAATAATTATTATAAACATTATGTTAAACGCATTCGCAATTTATAAATAAAATGTAAATACAAAAATATTG
This sequence comes from Mesoplophora pulchra, assembly GCA_034697405.1. Classification (NCBI taxonomy): domain Eukaryota; kingdom Metazoa; phylum Arthropoda; class Arachnida; order Sarcoptiformes; family Mesoplophoridae; genus Mesoplophora; species Mesoplophora pulchra. The sequence goes on along the minus strand of JAQIXB010000765.1, from coordinate 12,246 downwards.
TTATATAAACATATTATTTTTATTAAAGAATTATGATTCTAAAAATATGATTATGAAATATATAAAATTTTAAATATTTAATTATAATAATTTTATAATGTATTATATCATTTATTTGTCATATTTAATTTATCTCTTTACAAAAGAAAATTGTAAATGTAATATTTATTTTATATTAAAAAAGAGCTAAATTAAGTATAACAAAAAATAATTCAATCATAGTTTAATAAAATTTTTTTAAAAATTAATATGTGTCCATTAATGCTCTTTCATTAATTAAAGAATATTCGATTTTTCAAAAAATTCAAAATTTACATTTTAAAGACGATTTTGGAATTTATGCAAAGGTATGATTACAGCCATTTATATATAAAGAGATATTCATATTTTATAAATAAATACATGTATATGTGTATCATATGTGTGTTATTCTTAAAATGAAATGCTCTTTCTTAACATATAAGAAAAGTCATAATCAGCCCTTTTCATAAATTACAAAATATGGTGTATAATAAGTGAAATGATGCATGTTCAATGTCAAAGGCGGAAAATTAAAAAAAAGGCACCTAAGGAAGTATCAGGTCATTTTTTCATATATTTACATATAAATTTAATAGTTAAATATATACTAAAAAATAATAAAATTTATAATTTTAAATTATTTTTTTACATTTTATGAAATAAATTTTAAATTCAAATATCACAATATCTTAGGTGTAATATTTTAGTAAATATAAGTCATAAAAGAAGTTATTTTTGCTTTAGACATTAGACTAGTAAATTGTTAATTAAATAATTTAATAAATCTTTAAGATTCTGATTATCACCATTTTTATATAAATTTATCAAAAACAACAGAATGACTTTTTACGATTTTCTTCAATCATTAATCGATGGTCACCCGAAGAACCTGAATAATCAATGATTAATTAAATTAATTTATTAAATTTGTTAATTTACGAAATAAATAATAATAAAAATATCAATAAATATAAAATTAATTATTAATGAACATACTAAAAAAAGATGAATCTGAATTAAAATTAAATCGGACGTAATCATTGGTAATTCGTGTGAAGAGTTCTTCGATGCCCTCTCCTGTTTTACTGCTGCTCTCATGATATTTCGCTTCAATGGCATTGGTATAGTTAATCGAAGTCTGATAATCGATTTGTCTTAAGTTCGCATTCTCACGAATTAAATCACATTTTGTGGCGCATAAATATATCATACACATCTATAATTAAAAAAAAATATCAATAAAAATAACGTAATATTAAACGATATAATATTATTAAATGGAATTAAATATCGATGGACTGACCTCTTCGTTCTTTTTAATTTCATTGATCCAAAACTTCGCTCTCTCAAAACTGTGAGCATCGGTAATATCGAAACATACGATTGCGGCGCGCGCATTACGGTAATACATTCGGGACATTGATTCATATCTTTCACTCCCTGCGGTGTCCTTTTAAATTAACGGTTTTCATTTATTATTATTTATAAAATTCATTTATTTAATACTCTCATTTATTTACCATTTGACAATGACAGTATTATAATTGCGGAGTAAAATTTTAAAAATTATAATTATCATACCATTGTCTTAAACAATCTCAAAGTTATATACACGTAAAAAATATCGTATTTATTTCATATTTATACTAAAGTCTAAGTGTATGCAAAGTTTAAAATCGAACTGAGAGCTCAGGAGTAAAACCCTTTGATTTTTAACTTAAATAGCATTTTCCTCAAATTGAACACCATGATAATTTAAAATAAAAAATAATTTTTATGTGTATATGTAAATATTTTCAATAATTAATATAAATCATTATTTAACTATAAATTTAATAAATATAAAAATTAATTTACAGATACTTTTGTAAATACATTAAAACAATAATAATCGATAATATTATGTAAATTTTATTTAAACATTTAATATTTAATGTTTATTAAGAGATGTTTATAAATACATACCCAAATTGCGAGAGTGATGTGTTTACCATCGATTTCGACCTTTTTTGATGCAAATGCTGCCCCTATTGTCTTTGAAATATTTAAATCAAAATTAATGTTAAAAATTAATTAAAAACTCAATTTTTATATATTATTTTATTGTCATATTTAATTTTTTAAACGATATTATAAACGAATTTAGTCGATTATTTTCATGTTAATTTTAATTATTTATACATTTTTTTAAAAAAATAAAAATTTAGTTTAATTAAAAAAATTTCGTTCACAAAAACTGTTTCCGTTTTGTAAAGTTATAAATAAAGAAAAGAGAAACTCGAGCCTGAGCCTGAGCCTGAGCCTAGGCTCAGCAGGCTCAGGCTCAAAAAATAAAATAATGCATAATTTTTATTTTTTAATTTAATGAATCAAATTACAGGATATGAAATTACATTTTATATTTATGTATTGCAATTGTTAAATGTATATAATAATAAACATAAATACATAATCATCATCTTCCAAAAGATATATTGTAATTGAATAGGGATATGATTGTGCTTTTTATAGATGGCGCACCGCATGTAAAAAGCAAAATCATATCCCTATTCAATTACAAAATATAGCTCACAGAGTGAGGATATGTGTAATCATAAAATAATAAACACAGGAATTTTTAGGATTTAAATGGTAATTTCTTATTTCAGTACATAATTCGGTAAATCATAAATGTCATCGAATAATTTTACATAAAAAATTAGTTTAATATATGCACATATGACTGTGAACATTTTTTAATAAAAACAAAATTATCGAATCATAAGGATCTATGATAAGACGGTGCCAATCGATTCCTCCTTAGAGAGGTTTCGCTGTATATTTAAGAATACGATTGAAATGATACATACAATGCATTTCGTATCAATTGCCATTATTGTATTTATGCGTGTATCATGTTTATCCATTAATAGTATTAATTTAATACCCATGTTTAAGAGTATCATGATGTATATTTAAATACATTAATGGCAATTAATACTAAATATGGTGTAAGATAATAATGGATTTACCGCTTGATACGGATTAGCCCCTGATTTTGGTACAAATCGTTGATGGACATATCTTTCGACGATCGATGTTTTTCCACCGTATTCTTTTCCCAAAAGAACTATCTTTAGGTCAATTTTCGACATTCCTTTTGAGTTTTGATTTAAAATTCACTTTTATATGAACATATTTATTTTAACATTAAACTATAATGAACTTATATCACAATACAATAATCATATGTTATAATATAATGCAATAATTATAATGCGATGATAATCATTACGTTTAATTGTGTTTTATTTTCTAAGAAATAATACTTTGATATTTACACCCAAAAAATATGCATTATGATCACGTGATTTTAGATTTAAAAATTTCGGTTCACATTTTTCAATCATTTTTATAATGATTTTTCTATAAATATTTTCATCATTTTGAATCATTAATAAATATTTCGCATTATTATATTATTGGGCTAATATTTAATGATATTACAATTATATTGACGCGAATTTTATCGCAAAAACACATATTTTGAATTATATTGACATATTATTGGGTGATTTTAGTAAACATCGTACATTACGATTCACATCATATTTTAAAATATACTTTTATCATATTAATATTTTAATTTAATTTAAATTATAAAATGACAGAAAATTCCATTGAAAATTCTCTAAATATCGTGCGTCAAAAAGTTAATGATGCATCAATGAAAAGAGAAAATGTAAATATCAATTTAAATATTAATCATATATTTTATTATGAATTAAAATAAAATTAATAATTTTAATGACAAAAAAATGATATTTAAATATACCCTTTCACTGTACACAGATTTACATATATGTAATTTTGAAATAATACACACTTTCGTCTCTTTCTATGTAATTCTATATAAAGTGAAAGTATAGTGTGAGGGAAACACGATTTATATATTGAATGCACATATGCCTCATATTTTAAATACTATATTATAGTATATTACTATAATACACATTGAGATATACTTACGTCTTAAAGTACATAAAGCACTTAATTTTGACATAAAAAGTTAACGCACAATTAATATCATTTCACATTAAAAGCCTTAAAATTGAGACATGACAGTGATGACGCAATGTTAAAAAGTGAACCCCTTTCTATAGGCCCATAAACGAATTATGGTAAATAAAAACACCCCTTTAAACACGTGCGTTAATATTGTGAATCCTAAAGTTTTAAATAAACATAACGCGCGATATTAAGAGTATGGTCAGTGACCATTGGTCACCATACTATGGTCAAATATGATTCTTACACATTAATGTAATGTAATAATTTACATATAAAAACAGTGAATATAAAGAGTGAGAATAAAGGATTCATTCTCTAAAAGTGATTAAAATGATAAACGCCATAAAACGTGATATAATCACTATAATAAGAGGATCCCAATGGTTTAAGGAATATCATGATTAAAGATGTAAAATATGCTTAAAATGCTTTTTTTTATCTTAACTGATATCAAATAAATATTTAGAATATGTCCATATCGACATATTGACTAAAAATAAGTCGTTTTTGACCATAATTAAATTTGCTTTTTTTGCGTTTTTTCATTTTTTTGCTATCATTTGTTTAGAAAAACAAAAAACAAAATGATTTTTTCTGTTTTTTGGGTTCGATTTGTTTTTTATTGATTTTTTTGACATTTTAAATGAGTTTTTTGGTCCAAAAAATTTGCTTAAAATTTACGTCTCTAATCATACTTTTAAACCATTGGAATCCTCTTATTATAGCTTTTAACTGACCATTGTCCAATTGCAATATCAGACAAATATTAAACGATGATTATACATTTTAAAGGACTCTTATTTTTTAATGATCATTTTTTATTTATAAAAAATAAAACTAAAAAAGAGTTAAACTTTAAACTGTTTTGTTACAAACATTAAAGCATAAAACGTTTTTTATTTTTAAATAATATTTCACTTTTAATAAAAATTCGAATAAATGATTTCATTCATGTGCTATTATCATGTGGTGAAAAATTTTATCCAAAAAATGCAAAAATTAACAAAAAAAAGGAGAGAATCCCGCAAATGGATAGGTATGGCTATTATATATGCATAGTTTATTTTAAATAAATGTTGAATCATCTTTATAATTATTTCAAATTATATCTAAAATTAAAAATTAAATTTCGACATAAATGCAGAAAATGATTATTATAAATTTGTAATAAATATATTACTATATTTTAATGTGAATATGCATATTCACATTTTAATGATTAAAAATTTAAATTTAAAAGTTTTTTATCATAAAATATACATATATATTAATAATTTATATTATAATGTAATGATAAAATATAAAATGTTTAAACATTTACCGTAAAATCGCGAGAAAACCCCGATTCGTGTATAATACGAAATATGAGTTTATTCATTTTTATGTAAAATGTTACATGTATAATACGATTTGAGTATAATACGATATTAAAAAAGTGCTTATAATTAATGAAAATTATTATATTAATTATATATATGTATTATATGAATGCCCATATTTTAAAATTTATGTAAAAATACGCGGATATAATACGATTCGTGTATAATACGAATGACTAAAAAAATCATGTTTTTTTATGTATAATCCGCTGGGTATACTCGCGATTTTACGGTAAATTGAAATTGAGAATCATACTTTTAAAGGGAAACAAAAGTGATGTTCGCATTGTTGCGGTGTCAAAAACAAAGCCAAAAGAGTTGATAATTGAGGCATACGCCTGTGGGCAGAGGCATTTCGGAGAGAATTATATTCAGGAATTATATGAAAAGAGCAATGATAAAGAGGTATTTACATTTACATTTTATATAAAAAGTCAGTGATTTTTTTTTGGAAAATGTACTTTTTTTTGCTTTTATATAATGTTAAAGTACTTTTTTGGAAAAAAATTATGCTTAAAATTTGGCTCTATAATCATTATAATGCATTTATAATTAAAAGCATTTTTACATATTTATAATTCATTAGATTCTGGAGAAATGTCCAGATATTAAATGGCATATGATTGGACATATTCAGGGAAATAAAATTAATAAATTGTTAAGTAAATAAATGAATAAAATTAAATTACACATTTCTATTGATTTTCTTAATTTAAAAGATGTGCCAAATTTATATATGATCGAAACGATTGATTCCGTAAAAACGGCCGAACATATTAGCAAATCATTGATTAACAGCGATGGCGATAAAAAGATTAAAGTGATGATACAAATAAACGTTTCCGATGAAATAAGTAATTTTTCTAATATTTTTTCATATTTTATTATTTCATTTTTAAAATAATGTTTTTGTTTAATTTTTTATAAAAAATGATCCGAATTTTTAACAAAATGTATATTTAATAATTAAAAAATAAATTTAAATGTTAATATTTAATAAAATAACGAACACTTTTTTATTATGATGCTAATTTTGGACGATTAAAAATTGAATCATTTTTTATAATGTGAAAAAACAGCTCTTTTGTTATGTCATTTTATTTTTTAAATATAATATTAAAAATATTCACATGATTTTTTTTCAGATAAAAGCGGTATTAATGCATCAGAGACCGCATCTTTAGTTTCTTTTATTAAAGAAAAATGTTCGAATTTAGAATTCACCGGTTTAATGACCATAGGAATTTACGACTATGATATTAGTAAAGGTCCAAATCCCGATTTTCAGTTATTAATTAAATGCCGTGAAAATTTATGTAAAGAATTAGGATATGATATTAAAAATGTTGAGTTAAGTATGGGGATGAGTGCCGATTATGAACATGCTGTAAGTTACTAATATATACACATTTTTTAATTGTTATTATTATTAAATATAAATCATGTAAAATAAGAAAATTTCACATTCAGATCGAAGTCGGAAGTACCAATGTACGCGTCGGTTCTGAAATTTTTGGGGCACGAAATTATAATAAATGATCATTTCGATTTACAATAATTAACAATATTTACAATATTTAAATATATTATGTTAACCATGTTATGTTAAACAAATTTTTAAATTTTTAAATTTAATTATAATGAAGTGAAATATCGAAGAGCTAATTATAAATTGGCTTTGGACCTCAAAATGCCATTTGCGTCTTTAAATAAATGTAATGATTTCAATAAAATCCATTTATTCATTTTTTAAACTTTTAAATGCATCATTTGTATATTTAACAATGACTAAAGTCCTTTATTATAATAAACCACAGACGGAGGGTTTTTCATTTTCTTAACAATTTCTTGAATTTCTGGCTCCAGACTATCGACAGATATCGAACTCATTTGAGGAAAGAGCGCACAGCATAACGGTGTCGTAAATGTTAAGCTAAAAATTGTCGATAAATTATTATTAAAATATCAATATTTTAATTAAAAATAAAAATGAACACATACAAAATTCCGCATAACGTCACTTGAAACGGTAAACCAAACCATGGAAATCGTTTGAGAATACCTCTTTTTTCCATATAATTCATAATAAATGGCGGTGTGACTTTAATTTTAAATTTTTAATCATAAATATTATTCTTTTGATAAATTTAGTAAATTTACTCATTCCGGGCACAGCCATTCCAATACGGGATAACACCACCTGAGCGATTGCCCATTTCGCAGCTATTGAGGAATTCCCGATTTTATTCCCATTTTCATCAACAATTGAAATACCCTCACGAATCTCTCTAAAATATTAAAAATATATTCAGAAATAAAAATATTTAGTATAATATACTTTTAAAAAAATATACTTAAAAAAAATTAAAAAAATTTATATAAATTTATAATGCTTTTAAAAGTCTTATTTAATGTTTTTAAAAATAAATAAACAAAAAATAAAGCATATAATTTACTATATGCTCAATCATTTTTAGATATTTATTCCGTAAAATACATTTAGAGATTTAACAGATTCATGAGAAATGAGGAGTTTGAGAAACATAAACAGGCATTTGCAAAAATCATAGAATATTTTTGGAAATTTTTGGAAATTCCATATTTATACGTACTTTGATCTCATCATTGGAATGTTCACACAATTGGCAGCAGCGACAGCACAGAATGGAACAAAACGACCGATGAGCGGAGGTGCTCTTTTCACTAAACTGTTCAGACCCAACGCTGTGGTCAGTGCTCCGGCAGTGGCCATTACATACGATGTTCCCAATTGACTATCATTGAATTTTATTTAAAATTTGAAATTATTTAGAGTCTAAAACTGCGTTTTTTGCTTTTTGTATTCTTAAGGAATATCACAAAAATAATAAAATATGTGTCCATATATATAAATAACATGACCATTTCAAGAAAAAAAGTTGCTTTTTCAACAAAAATGCTCTTTTTATTTTTTTATTATTTAATTAATTAAAAAAATAAATGGAAAGTAAAAAAATTATTGATGTATAATTTAGTTAAATATGTAAATACAGTAAAATTGTAAAAATTTCACTAAATTTAAAAAAATTTTGAAAAAAGTGTTTTTTCGTTTAAAAAATTGCATTTTTGCTTTTTTAAAATGTTCAAAATTTTCTTGAAATTAAACTCTATAATAATTAGCGAATATACATGTAATAAGCACGGTTCGAGCCTTACTAAGGCTGCCTTAGCCTAAGCATAGGCTCAATTTATGATGCCTTTAGGATCAGGTTCAATATCATTAAATGAATAATATTTATAAATGTTAACGTAAAATGTATATCGAAATTTGAAAAAATGTGTGTTTAGATGCAGATAATTAAATACTTACGATACTGGAATTGGGGAATCACCGCTGCGATTTGTATAATTCACGACCGCATTAAACGATTGATTAAACCATTGCCAAAATATGGCCTGAAATGGTGTCCTTTCGTCACATTCATTTTAAACACATTTTAGCATTTTATTAACATTATCAATATAAATATATTAATACCTATAATATGTGAGCATACCTATAAACATATCAATAATAAGATTAAAACATAATAATGATAAAATAAATGTGTAATAATTACATCCTGTGATGGCCATATTCATTGGAACCTGTGCCGACCTAAGAATTCATTTCAATAATTCATTAGAATATAATGAAAGGGAATGGTGCATAATACATGCGTCCGATGAGTATCATCTTTTCCCCTGTGTCAGGATGATACGCCGAATCATACAATTGTTTGGCTCTCCAAAGATCATCTTCACTCAAATTACCGATATCATCGCCTTTTCTATTCATTCGTAAAATCATTAGAATCTGTTAATTTTAAAGATGCGTATAATGAGAGTACACCTGTATTTAGTGATAGTGTCTTTGGCTTTTTCTAATTCAGCATTTGAACATAACACATTCAATGGATTCGTCACCGCGAAAAAGTGCTTCGCGCGTCCCGTATATGTACCTTCACATGAATGAAATTCATTAAATTTAACATCATTTTAACATCATTTTAATGCATTTTTATATATTTATAAATAATTTCATACTCTGATCCCATCGTGGTTTATCGATATCAATGCGATGTGTTAATTGAGACATTTTTACATTAAATTTAACATAAAAAATTATTTAAATTAAAAATTAAAATGAATTTTCTAAATATATCTTAATTCTAATGATATATCGATATTTTTAATCATAAAAAAAATTAATAAATTTCCTATTCAATGACTTAATAGTCATGTGTTCACTTTTATCATATTTATCTTTTGTTTCCTTTATATTCATACTTTAAAATTATGTCTCAATTATAATATATATGAAAACATATATTAAATTTACTTTAATTTAGATTTTAGTTCATATTTAATTCACATGATGATAGCATTCATTGCATTTTTTGCATTCACTGAATAATTGAAATATTCATTTTGAATTTTGTGCGCATTTTTATATTATTATGCTCTGTATTATTGCCATTTACATGTGAATAATGCGAATTTAAATGCAAAATGTAACATAATTTTATGTTAAATATGAATTAAGCAATCGTTTTATACATTTATGTCAAAATTCATATAAATTTAGAATAAATTTTAATTTTTAATTTTCAATTTTTAATTTATAATGAATAATCTATAATATAATCCAATTGAACATGTATGAGTCATATAATAATTAGAATGTGAAATTATCAAAATATAAGAAAACACTCATTGGATAATACACTTATTATTAGATTACACTTTATATTAGATAATTAGTGTCTGATAAAAGTTCCAAAAACAGTTCCAATAGAATTTTGGCACATGTTTTTATGCGATGCCAAAATTTCCATTATTTAGGCATATTTAGGCATATTTTGGCATATTTAGGCATTAATAGCATATAATAAGCATATCGAACTTATTTTGTATTTAGGAACATTACTTCCTTAGTTATGGATTTATTAGATGTAAAAATTAATTTATTTCAAAAAAATCTTAAAAAATTAAATTGCCTCAAATTGGACACCATAGATGTAAATTAAAATTTTAAAATATAATTATAATATAATTATAATATACATTAATTATATACAATGTATTTATGTAATTATGTACTTATAATATCCATATATTTTTTATAAATAACTTTCATAATTTGGGTCATGATTAACAAAAAGGGTTAAATTATAATGATTATATTATCATAAAATAAACTAATCATTAACTATTTATTATATATATTAAAAGTTAATACTATTGACCTTTAGTATAATTTAAAAGCATATATTACTATTAAATTATATCTAAAGGTAAAAATATAGTATACATAGTAATAGTATGTAAAAATAGATTTTTCAGATAAAATTAAAGGAAAAATTTGTTATAATCTTTAGTTTTATTTTTATTCTCAAATGACTTTTATCGTAATTAATTTCCTCTTAAAAATGCAATCATTATTTTTTTTATTTTATTAATAAAATAATAAATATTTTAAATTATATAAAATATAATTTATTATATCAGAATTCCAAGAAAGTAACGTCCGTTTTCATTTAATATTTTAAACCCCTATAACTTTAAAAAGATTACAAATAATTTTAATATAATATATAATAATATATTGTATATTAAACATTAGTAACAATTTATTTGTCCGTCGGTGACGCTTTATACAGGCCATGATTGGTCGGGTATAAAAATGAAGAATTTAAATGCGCCAATAAATGGCATTAAATTTAAATTTACAATAATTAAAAGTATGCGCGCGCATTGTTTTATTGCTATATATTTACTTAATATATTTAATAATTTAACAAAAAAAATTATATCATATTTAACAATGATTAAATTTATTAATAAAATTAATGCTAATTTTATTATACAGCAATATTAGGGTTTTCACCTTGTATATACAGTACGTTCATACTTAAGGTTTACTCAGTACAGGCGCCAGTGCGTTGTTTGTTTATAATGATGACGCATATAATAGCACTGTCGTCGGTACTGAGTAAACCTTAAGTCTGAACGTATTGTATAATATATATAACATTCATTTAATAATAAACATATATATTTAATATATAATATTTATATATTTAATATTATATATAATATTCAAAAAAAATTATTTTAACAATTTTCCGGACGTTACTTTCTTGCAATTCTGATATTATAATTATATTATAATATATTATTTATTTATAAATATTTATAAGAATATAACTTTAATTTAGTTAAATCTCAAATTTATTCGTAAAAATCTTTTTATTCCTTTATTTATACTGAAAAAATAAAGTAATATTATTGCGTAATTTAATCATTTTATAAAATAATATTACAGATGCGTCCATGTTTAATGCCAATTATGTATTTTATTGCGAATGATTTAAATCTAAACATACTCAAATCATGTTCGTATTGAAATACACAATTGGCATTAAACATGGACATCTTAGTATAATTCACTATTATTTGTCTATAGCCTGAAAGCATTAGTAACACACGAATAATTTAAGTTTATCTTTAATTTTTTTTAATATTTATATAATGATGTGTTTCTATTTTTAAATTTAATATAAAAATTAATAATCATATAAAAATTAATATTTATAATATTTTTATGTGAAATCATATTTTTATGTATAAATTAAAAATGAAAATTGTATATAATATTTATTTTTTAAATTAAAATTTTTTATCATATATAATAAACACGTAATTATATTTAAATTTTATTTTTATTGAATATGTTTTCCGATTAAATTTAAAAGATACAAAAAACATAAAAAAT
>JAQIXB010000764.1:0-14323 GCA_034697405.1 Mesoplophora pulchra | reverse complement strand
CGTCTGCGAAAGGTAACTTTACCTATTGGATTTGCCCATTGGTTATGCATTTAATGTAAATTGATAATGGTATTAACTTTAGGATTAACTTTGGGATTAACTTTAGGATTAACTTTCAAAGAAACGTTCCGAATTATAAAATATTTCTTAATATCGTCCGTATGTCCAAAGGATTAAAACACAGGTGTTATTTTCAATGAAACGGGCCCATGAACTAAATGATGGTGAATTAACGTCACAATGTCTGTTTTAATATACCGCAAAAATTAAAAAAATGATAAATTAATATTTAAAAATAATTAAAAAGATTTTTAAAGTAATTTTTCAGCATTTAAATGTATTACGCAATTTGCATAATACATTGAGCGGTGTCATCTTACGATGGGCAAATAAATCTATGGAATGATATATAATACCCGATGACCTCACTTTTTAGTATCATATTTACATTGTAAATACATAGGTGTAATTATAACCCGAGTAATTAACACATTTCCCCTTTATTAACATCACATCTGTTTCTTTTATCATTAAAAATGTAAAGTTTAAAATGTGTTATTACATCACGGTATAAGTGCGTTAAGAAAACGTGAGGTAAACGTGTAATGCACGATGAGTGTTATTCCATGCCCTTGAATCAGACCCATAAACATATATGATAATTCTTATCACAGACCAATTCCAATGCATGTTTTGGAATAAATATTCACATTAAAAGTCCATTGAAATTGTGACCGTCATTAAGAGATTGACATAAAAGAGCAGAGACGTCAAAAGATGAATTCATTTAATAATGTGATGACACAAAAAGTGATTTTTAAATCACTGTTATTAAAGAACTGCGTTAGAATGAGGTATGGCATCTGTTATTTAATTGCATTTTAATCCATTCATATTTAGTAAACAAAAAGTTTACACACATTTACCTCACTTTTTATATCGGGTCTTAGATCTTATATCACGGGCGATTAAACCATCTCATTATATACCGTTTTAATTCACATCTTAGATCCGGTCTTATACCGTGAGTGATGATCAAATTTCTAGAATTTGTAAAAGTGCTCATACAGCGTCCTATAGCGCGATGTTTGAATGGGGGGTCTTATATCTCGAGGTATAAGACCCCCACTTTAATCTCGCGCTATAAGACCCGATCTAAAATGTGAGGTAAAACGGTAACGCTTTAAATACTCCGTTTACTCCTCTCTGTTTATAAACATTTTAAAGTGTAAACACACATTTTAAAGTGTATGATTAAATCGGGTATAAAATGGGGTATAAAAAGTGCTGAATAAAGGTGTTTCTTTAATTCCGCAGTTCGTGGTGGACACACGTGGAGATGGGACCGCCCGACGCTATTCTCGGGGTAACAGAGGCGTTTAAAAGAGACTCAAATTCTAAGAAAGTAAATTTGGGTGTCGGTGCATACCGCGATGATAATGGGAAACCTTTCCTTTTACCGTCGGTTTTAACCGCAGAAAATGTCATCCGCGAAAAGGGTATGGATCATGAATACGCACCCATTCATGGGAATAATGAATTTTTGGACGCATGTGCTAAATTGGCATTCGGGGATAAGAGTCGCGTCATTACCGAAGCAAAAGTATACACGAATTTCATTCACTATTTAATTACACCATAAATGGATAATTCAATTATAATTAAATCATATATTAGTATTGATACATAATGGGAAATTTAAGAAATTATGGCATAATCTAAAAATTTTGAAACTTTATTATTATTTTGTATTTCGGGAATGTATTAACTATTATTATATACAGTAAAAGCTCTGCATGGCGGAGACGATGATATAAAAAAATTATATCATAGTCTATATATTAATTAATAGATAATAACTACATAATAAAAAATATAAAACATGTAGATAATAGCTACATAATAATTAATAGATATATTAACTATGAAATAGTATGCCAATTTATGGACATCTATAAAGAGGAAACCTCTTTAAAACAGTAAAAAAATTGCGACAGTGTTGTAGAGGTTTTACTGTATATTGATTTTAATTAATATTATCATTTAATACCGGTTTTGTCAATGATTAATCTAAAAAGTAATTGGGTAATGAATGCATTAATGATAAAATGTTTATATAATTTAATAATGTATTAATAATGCTTTTGATTTAATTGACAGAACGCGACAGTTCAGGGAATATCGGGAACGGGATCATTAATGATCGGAGCATTCTTTTTGAATGACTTTTTTAAGGGGAATAAAGAGATATATATGCCGACCCCGACATGGGGTAATCACATTCCTCTGTTTAAAAGAGCGGGTTTTACGGTCAAACAATACCGATATTATGATCCAAAAACGTGCGGTTTCGATTTTACCGGTGCATTACAGGACATGGCCAAAATACCAGAAAAATCTGTGATTTTATTACATGCGTGTGCCCATAACCCCACGGGTGTTGATCCAAAAGTATGTCAAAAAATATATTATTTAACCACACTTTTAAGACCCGGTACTAAAGCGCGGTTCGATCTTTAAAGTATCTCAGGATATAAGTTTTTTCCTTTTCTATGCACACTTTTCGAGTATGTCTTAAAAGTTCTACGCTCTAAGATGAGGTCTAAAAAGTGTGGTAAAAGGCTATTTTTTGGAATAAAATATGAATTAAGTTATTATTATCGTGTGTTTAGCCCGAACAATGGAAAGAGATGTCGAAAGTGATAAAATCGCGAAATATATTCCCATTCTTTGACATGGCATATCAGGGATTTGCGACCGGAGACATCGATAGGGATGCCTCTGCCGTAAGATTATTCATCGATGACGGTCATGATATAGCATTGGCACAGTCATTTGCAAAGAATATGGGATTATACGGTGAGCGTATCGGTGCCTTTACAATGACATGTGCGTCCAAAGATGAGGCCCAAAAAGTGTTGTCACAGTTAAAGATAATAATCAGACCGACATATTCAAACCCTCCCATTCATGGTGCACGAATCGCTTCCATTATATTAAATGATCCAAAGCTAAGATCTCAATGGTTAAAAGACGTTAAATTAATGGCCGATCGGATTATCTCAATGAGAACTAAGCTCAAAGATGGACTAAAACGGGAGGGATCGTCCCGGAACTGGCAGCATATTACCGATCAGATTGGGATGTTTTGTTTCACGGGAATGAACCAGGAACAGGTCGAAAGACTCATCAAAGAATTCAGCATTTATTTGACAAAAGATGGTAGAATCAGTATGGCGGGAGTTACGTCCGGAAATGTCGATTATTTAGCTCATGGAATGCATACGGTCACTAAATAAGCATAGTATAATTAGTAATTAATTGCAATTTATTATTGAATTAAAAAGTACCTTTTTAAGTGTTCATTATGTTTATTTGAAATTTATATAAATAAATAATCGATTATGTATCGATAATGGATTTTATCATTAGTAATTTAAGACTTTTCATGTAAAAGAAAGAAATGTTAACATAATATTAAAAAATTACGAATAAATGTTTTTCATAAAAAATAACATTTTTAAATATGATCCAAAATTAGGAAAAAAGTAATTTTAGCATTTCGAATATACATGTATATATTATGTATATTATTAATTATAAAATTAGTTTATTAATGAAATAAAAATCGTTATTTCATATGCTCAATAATTTAATTTCAAAAAATTAATATTTTACAATAAAAATTTATAAATTATAACTAAAGAATCATGAAATTAATATGCATTTATAATTTTAAAAATGATTATAGTGTTAAATATATTCAATTGATTTAAATTTAATTTTATCATTAAAATTTTTTATTAAAAATTCCATGATAATTAATATGATTAATATTTCACAGATAATTATTAATTATATTAAGAATGTGAAAGAATTAATTTTTAAATTTTAAATTAAACGCTAATTATATTTATTCATAATTTTAGAAAATGCTTAAATTTATTAAAAAATATGTTAAAAGAAAATTTATTTTATTTTTGCGGTCTTTGCTTTTTTCATGATTTTGGCTTTGGATAAAGCCGCTAATGCTTTCTTTTCCGCTTCCGTTTCAATGAATACTATTGTAGGGTCTTCGAATGAATGCAGATCGGGATGATAAATGTCCTCCGGAAGTGGCTCTTTTTCCATTTCCGGAATATATGTGGGAAATGGCGGAGGATTATCGGGGGAATATCGTCTAAGATATTATTTAAAATATATATTAATAATAAAATATTTAAAAAATGAATTAAATACATACTTTGCCTTACAATTAGTGTCATACAAATAGCAGTATGAATTAGTAGCCCCGGGAATTGCCGGACCGTGGACCCAAATGACATTATGTTTAGTATTAATTCTCCATATCTTTACACCTCTGTGTATCCTTCTTTCTGATCCCATGTGACCTGCCATATGCCATCCTTTCCATGGGCCTCTTAATTTGCGGCCGATTCCGATGTTTCCCGCACGACGATGAGCTTTAGTCGTGTGTCTTTTGGGCATTCCCCGCATTCCCCATCTTTTGACCACCCCCTGATAACCCATATCGATGGTCTTTCCCCATACATCGACATAATCGCCGACTCTAAAGTGAGCAGCATACAGGGGTGTTCCCGGGGGCAGTTTAGCATTTTCAGTTATAAAAAAACGCGTTAACTTTTTCTTCGGTAAAACGCCCGCTTTTGTAAAAAGACCCAAATATTCGGCATGATATTTGAGCGGATCTGAGCCGTCAGCACCAACAATGGCGACACCATAATTTAGAAAACGCGGAAATCTATAGAAAGGACGACATATCCTTTGAAATTCTTCAGGAGAATGGTAATTAATAACATGATTATCCGCAATTTGAAGGACCGTCGTTAAAAGTCTAACTCCGGTCTTTGTCCACATCGGGTATACTCCGATTTTACGCGCGATTAAACCAATTCTTTTTGATCCCTCACGATATGTGCCGATTTCAAAATTCTTTTCTTTTAAAGGACTTTCGCCCTCTTTAAGTGTATACTTTTCTTTGATATATTCATTAATGAAATTTTGATTATCTTCAGTCAGATATTCATGGGTATGAGCATCAAATTCCTTCTTAGGCCACCACCAATACGGGTATGTCTTTCGCCGTTTCGGTGTTTTCGTCGCTTTTTCACGCCTCTGATTTATGCCGATTATCGATTGTATCATAACACTTTTATGTAAAATATTATGTGAACACTTTGATATATTAAACGATAATAATGTACTAATTAATGACATGATTAATATATGTATATTTTAATTATTCATAAACTAATAAATGCATCACTATTATGTGATATTCATGTGAAAACATTGGAATATATTACGATACATTCACTCATAAATTATTGAGAAAAATGATAATATAAAATTAATGTAAAATTTCAATAATAATTTTGTATTATTTATAACATGTGCTTTTATCCTGTGACAAAAGTAATACTAAAGTAAATAAATAAAAAAATACATTATAAATTGTAAAATGATTAAATTTTTATTATAAATAAATATAAAATATTAAATAATATATAATTTTATATTAAATGTCATTTCTGTGATATATGCACATATAAAAGTTGAATTTAATACGAAATTTATTATAAAATAAAAATCTAAAATGGAAATGAATGCATTGAATTTAAATTATTTAACGGAAAAATATAAATATCTAATGAATGAATGCTGTGAAAAGATCAAAAAATGGGAAAAGTTTAAGAATGACTATGAATGTCTCAGCGAACGTTTAACGACACTCTCAGAACGGACGCGTCACGAAATCATGATGCCGATCGGAGGCACGCGTGTCGCGTTTATGCCCGCGTATGTCCATCATACTAATGAAATATTAGTACTTTTGGGGGACAATTATTTCGTCGAAAGATCAACTAAACAATCACTAGAAATTGTCAATCGACGAATTGATAATTGTAATAAAATGTTAGAAAAATTAAATGATGAAAAACGCCATTACGAAAATTGGATTATGATGACAGATCAATTTCATGTTAAAGATGAGGATGGAAATGAATTAATTGAAATCATTGAAAAATACGATGATGATGTGGAAAATCAATGGAATGATGATCATAAAAGAAAAGTGAAAGAATATAAAGAGAGAATGCGAAAGGAAAGGGCTGAAAATGAAATGACCATAGAAGAAGAATGCGCTAAAAGATTGGAAATGCTCGAATTGAATGAGTCTTTAGATGAAATATCACATGACACTGTGACATTAGATGATTCTTCAGATAAATCAAAGGGTAATGAAACAAAGAAAAAGACCGTCCGCTTTAATGATAGTGACGAATCTATTCCCATCGTAAATGAAGAATTGGATCAAAGATATGAAAAAACATCGATGAAAAACGGGGAAAAATGCGATTCTAAAGAACGACCGTTTAAAGATAAAATCACTGAAAAAAGCGATTCTTTTGAAACACCATTTAAGGATAAAATCGTAGAAAAGACAATTGATGATCGTCAAATGGATGTGCCATCATCATCTAAAAGCGAAAAAGTGTCACGTTTCAAAGCATCACGAATGAAATGATTAAAATGCATTTAAAATTAATTTTTATTATTTAATAATTTTAATAATAATTGTATTTTCATTATATATAATAATCGCATTTTTGTATAATTCTCAATAAATGTAAAACGATTGCATAAAAATCGTCATTTTAATTTAAATAATTCAGCACTAAATTAAGTATAAAGTACTGACTTTTATATCATAACAGTTAAAAACCATAACCATTTTTAAGGCCTTTAAAAGCTTTTTAAGCTTTTAACGCATTTATGTGTACTTTGATATGAATCATATTATGATATGAAAAAAGATATGTTTCTGTTTTTTGGAGAAAATTAAAATATATTTTTTTAAAGAATTTGATAAATTTGATAAAAATGGTCCCTTAAAATGTATTTTGAAATAAAAGGCTAATATTAAAGCCCATCACCCAATTATTAATTGATTATAATCGTTAAAAGTTTCAAAAGAGACTAGCATTAGTGAATGGCCCATTGTTTTGTATATAAATATAGATAATAATTTATTTATATATTTATAAATATATAAACATTACATAAATATAAACCCTGAGACATGTGTAAAGAGCGCGTATCCAATTAACAAAGGAATATTCAATATGATTATTGTTTGGACTTTGAATTGCTTTTTGGGGGCGTCAAAAGATTTGCACTTTTCGCTGATGCCACGGGACTACTCATGGATGACGATGATGATGAATCTTCATTTGTCGATAGCTCATATTGCTTTTGTTGCGCTTTTTCCTTTAATTAAATTCATTTCATTAAAAACTAATTACATTTTTCATTTATTTTTAATTAAAAATTTCATTAATCATATACATACTAAAAACTTTAGATCAACAGAATGAGATTGGATGTTGGGTAATGTATCATTTGAGTCTTCACAATTCTTAGATAATTTGAGATTTTCTAATCCCTCATCACGTAATGCTAAAGCAAATGGTATCATCCAAATCACGCACTCTTTAACATCGTCGATTTTTAAGCCTAAAATTATAATAAATTACATTTATAAAAAGCATTGTTTATTTCCGCTTTAAACAGGAACTTATCGTTTAGGAAATTATTATTTTAAAATTTTATATAATTATAAAAGAATAAAACGGAAGTAAAGAATTAGTGTTTACCCTAAGGTAAAAGAGCGCCTACGCTCATCCGGTTTTAAATTGAGGTAAAAGGGTAATAATTAAAGGGTATTATTTGTTTTACCTGTGCATTGATATACAATGTTTTCATTTGTGAAATGGTAAAGTGCTGATGCTGCGATGACAGAATACGAATAACTGAGTGAAGAGATGTCCAAAACGCACAGATCCATGAGACACGCGATTTGAGAGAAGAGATGAGTCGGATATGATGGGATAAGAAACGTGTCATCATCATGGCGTTGGGTCAGTGTGTTCGTCAGTGTGTTCTCTTTTTCAAGGGTCGAATATAATTGCATGTAAACTGTGAGCCAACTATTGATGGTCATAGGGTAGAGTTGCCATTTGAGTGCTTTGAGAATGACTAGTTCCTTAGTTATTATCTCCGATTCAGTACATGCACCATCGGTCACATAAGCGAATTCCGCTAATTTCGGAGGATAAATCTCTTCGATTTTTGCAGCGATGAATAGACACGTGATTCCGATTAATTGTAACTGTTGTTTAGGGATATCACTTTGAAATGAGAGATAACGATCGATGAAATCAATGGACAAATAATAAGTTTCCCGATGCAGACGATAGACCTCACAAACTTCGCACGTCCAATCGATGAGTATGGACCTCATACGTGCGTGGAGTGTCGGGTGACGGTGTAGCATCAGAGCGTTTCTTTGGTAAACGTTTTCTTTATTAAGCATCAGTTCCCACACTTCGCGGGCATCGGCCCAATTGAAGTTCGGCAGTGGTGAATACCGATTTAAATAGTGCTGTGACATTACGTTCGGTGTCGGAATGTCCAATGCCGTCTTTAATTTACCATTTAACACTTTCGTTTTCGATCGTGTCATTTTGGAATGTGATGACGATGCAGACATTGATGATGAATTACTTAAACAGCTCTGTCTACTGTCATCTTCACTATTATCGGTGAATGTGATTATCTCAATTTCGTCGTCATCAGTATAATCCGTGGTACTTTTTGGCAGTGGACATTTACGTTTACGCGCGAATGAATTGGACGCGCGCGATGACACAGGGGATGAGTGCTAAACGAATATCGCTTTTAGTGCTTTTATTAACAGGAAGAGTATAGGACAAGTAATTTGCTAGTACTTTGTATATGTAGTATCAATGGTATTTAATCAAAGAAAAGAAAGCATAGCACAAAAGTATAATAAAAATGGCTTTAAATATTGAATAAATTCAATAAACAATGGAATTGATTCAATTCGACTGCGCTTTTAGTATATATGATAAATAGTAATTATGATGGTAGTAGTGAATAGCCTGAGGGCATAGCATATTTATCTAAAACACGATAGTTATGCAGTTATTCAACTTTAATGTGTGCTTACCTCATATTGAGCCATTTCTGTGTTTCTTTTTCGTCTCAATATTGTGGGCACTGTCATTTGACCGCTCTCATTGTGTTTGGGGCGCGGACGAAGATTTCGACATACAATGGTACTAATCAATTGTGAGACAATCATTTCATTTATTATGTTATTATTTAGAAATTAATTATAATCAATAAATATATAAAAAACAAAAAACAATGAAAATGATAATAAATGAATAATAACCTTTTCTTCGACATGTTTGTGAACGAAGAATTAAGAACCGAATGAAATGATAAAATTCACACTGAAAAATCTTTAAATAAAAACATAATAAAGTATAAGGAAATGAATAAAATGATATTATAAATAAATATAATATTTATGTATATAATGATATTGATATATGTAAAAAATGATATAAAACACGATAATGGTAAATATATGTAATTAAAA
Organism: Mesoplophora pulchra; assembly: GCA_034697405.1. NCBI lineage: Eukaryota > Metazoa > Arthropoda > Arachnida > Sarcoptiformes > Mesoplophoridae > Mesoplophora > Mesoplophora pulchra. Next base: position 4,830 of record JAQIXB010000764.1, on the reverse strand, counting down.
ATGATATCACATTAAAGTAGACATTTGAGAAAATGAATATTAAGGAATGTGAATGTGTGATACAAAAACACATATTTTAGTGATAATATGGACTATGGTAATACTATGGTTAGGGCCAAATGCGCCCATAGTTAAGCATCTCCGCACCTCAAACCTTTTGTCTCACTTTTTTCATCGCATTTATTTTACATTTTAAATGCATTATTTTTGCATATTTTACATTAAATTCTTTATTATAATCATTTACAATTATCATATTTTACATTAATAATTAAAAAAATGCATTTAAAACGCGTAAAATAATAAAAAATTAATTTTCTAAATGATATGGTGGCGTATGGGAATGCGCGCTCTGTATACATATTCATGCATAATACACAAAGACATATCACTAAATATATGTTCATATATATACATTTAAATAATATATAAATTCATTAAAAAACATAAATAATTAAAATTAAATCATACCAAAAGTCGATGATCATACAATTATAATAAATAAATAAATATAATAAATAAAAAACTAAAAATGAAAGTAAACTATGAAAGTATAACTCAGTTATTTCAATATGATGGTGGACTGAGTGAATGCGAAACGCATACTGAGCTATTCCCTGAAAGAAGTGAATGCATCGCTGTGCACAGTGCCGGTTTTGGCTTTAGCCGCGCGCGCCTTTAGCCTCTCTCTGTATATACACAAACATATGCTATACATACATACTGTGCCTATGTATGTGCACCGTCTTTGGCGCTCACATTCTTTTAGCACTTTTTTCAAACATATATTAATCACGATCTTTACTTTCATTTCATTCATTTTTTAATTCTTCACTTTTAATATATTTATTTTTATATAAAATTCACAAATAATTTACATTTTCATTAAAATTCTATGTTTATTATCACTTTTTTCATCACATCATTGAATTTACATGATATGAGTATCGAATTTTATTCATTCATTTTTAATATATTTAATGATAAATAATTTTTAATATCATTTCATAATAATTTTCTTAATGATATTAAAATAATATTAATGTAAAAAAATCATTAAAATACTCACATTTATATAATGAAATAAATAATTAAAAATGTATATTAAAATGTCAGTTTAAAGTCTCTGTATTTTTATTCATTATCATGAAATTTATATATCAATTTTTTTCATTTTTAATTTAATTTAAATTAATGATATCATAATAATAATTAAATGTCATTTTTAACGCGAAAATTAATGGAAAATGCAATTTAAAGGCATAAATTAACACTTTAATTACAAATTGGACATGAATCAGCTGTTAAAAGACTCACTATTGTCACATCACTTATTAAACACGCACATTCATTGGTTAACAATGAATGTGACGATCATGGGTCTTCCAAAAAATACGCGTTTTTATTAAATGTTTTAATTTTTTAAAATTCATTTATAAATTCATTTTAATTCATAATTTACATTAATTTATCATTGAATTTTTTAAATTTTCATTTTAATTTTAAAATTTACTAAATGCACACATATTTTAGCGTACATTTTGATACATTATATGTATGATACAATTTAATTTCGTTAATTACTAATGAACTATAATCTAAAATACACGTTTACAATTTATTAATTATATAATAATTAATGATAATATATAATCATTTAAAATATGATCATTCTCTTTTCATATTAATGGGATCCAAAGGAATTTCGGCATCGAATTTCAGGTTTAAATCGGCGATGTTTTTATCATCGGCGATTTCAAAGGAGCGACTGACCCGTTCCATCTCTTCCTTAAGACCTTTGACCGCCTCTGGTGATGGGCTCAAAAGACCGTCCGCAGACCCTTTTGAACCCTTTGCATATTCACGTATTTTGTCAATAAACAGCTTTTGAATGGGATCTGAGGCTTCAGCCGATGCGAAGTGTCTGCAGATTAAAGCCCTCGAAAATGGCGATGCTAAAGACACACTCATTTTTGATAAATGAACGAACATTTTATTATAAATCTGATATTTAATAATAATGAATGATAATAAAATTGAATTAAAAATTTAAATTTATAAATGAATGTGATTAATTTTTAAAAAATATTTCCAAATTTTGGAATTTCTATTTAATGCTTTATTTATGATAAAAATAACACCATAAACACATATGAAGTATTTAAATGCATAATAAAAAGGGACGAATTTATTATTTCATATGATTTTTTTTTATTTTAAAATCTAAGAAATGATTTAAATTATAAAAATTGAATTAAATTTTAAAAATTAAAATCATAATCATAATCGATACATAATTAATAAATAAATTAATAATAATAATATTTTCAATAAAATAATAGATATAAAATTACTTTATATGTGAATAGCATAATATTTACTTCGATATGAATATGGCATCATTTAAATTATTATCGGGATTTATGAGGGAATTTACGCTAAAAAATGGGCCGAAATATTTAATAAATTCTCAATTCGTGTGTCATCAGAGCACAGCACAAAATGAACCGAAAAAAGCGACGGTCCGAAAACAGAATATGGAATTACGAAAACAGTTAATTGATTTCGGAAAATACGTCGGGGAATGTCTCCCGAAATACGTCGAAAGGATGTATTTAACACATTACGATGAATTGGACGTGATGATACATCCCGATGGTGTCATTCCCGTGATTCATTTTTTAAAAGATAATCATAGTGCTCAATTCACGAGTTTAGTGGACATCGCGGGAATGGACATACCCAAACGAAAGAACCGCTTCGAAATCATTTATAATTTATTATCATTACGATATAATGCCCGAATCAGAGTGAAGACGTATACCGATGAATTAACTCCGATCGATTCGATTTGCGATTTATTTAAAGGTGCGAATTGGTATGAGAGGGAAATATGGGACATGTTCGGCGTTTTCTTCACGAATCACCCCGATCTTAGGAGGATTTTAACCGATTATGGTTTTGAGGGACATCCCTTTAGAAAAGACTTTCCTCTCTCAGGATATGTGGAGGTATATATGGGCGTATATTCCCAAATTTATTTCATTATGTATTAAGTTTATACATAACTATCTTTATTATTTATTAAATTTTTGAATAAAATAGCATAACATAACAGTAAAACATTTTATTTATTATAAAATATGTTTAATTTTAAAGTATCGATATGATGATGAACTGAAGAGAGTGGTCATAGAACCTTTGGAAATGGCTCAGGAATTTCGGAAATTCGATTTACAGTCACCATGGGAAATATTCCCCGATCAAAGGGCCGATTCTCTTCCGATCGAAGAAATACCATTATCTGAAGGAATTAATACGAATGAAACGAAAAAATAACATCATTATGCTTTACTAATATTATATTATACATATTATACATGTAAAAATTTTAGATTTAATTTTAAAATAATCGAATAAAATTAATCAATAGATGTACATTATATTGAAATTTAAAAATATTTAAAAATTAACTTTAATTAATTTTAATTAAAATTTCACATTATTCTATATTAAGTGATTTAATCACATCATTTAACTGTCGTTTAAAATTATCAAAAGAAAAGCATTGAACGACACGATCATGTCCCGAAATGCCCATTTCACGCGCTAAACTCCGGTCATTAACGAATTTGGTCATAGCATCGGCGAAACATTCTCCGTTCGGATCGCAGAGGAATCCCGTGTGTTCATCGACCACTGTTTCGAGCGGACCTCCGCTATTACATGCTATTACCGGACGACGCATATACATAGCCTCTAATGGTACAATACCGAAATGTTCGTTTTTTGGCGTATAAATAACAGCGGTGGAACTGTGAAGTAAAAGATGTTTTTGTGAATCTGATGGTGATTTAAGAAAAGACACATGATTATCAATGCCCAAATCAATAGCCAATGATACTAATTCTTCGAAATGCTCTTTATTCTCAGGGACTAAATCATCATAACCGCCGACCATTATCAAATGAATAGTTTTTCTTTGCTGAGGATTCACTTTCTTTAAGAGATGGCCCATTCCTTCTATAGCTAAATTAAGGTTTTTCTTTCGTTCGTAGCGATTAATTGATAGGAATACGGTGCTAATGTCTTTTAGGCGAAGATGGCGGAGATCACCCTCCAAAGGACGATCGAAATGCGCAAAATTCACCGATGGATATAACACACGTAATGGTAAATGCGAAAGTCTTTTAAACGTTTCTCTAAACACGTGCGCAGTGAAATTGGAATTCACTAAAATAACATGGGCCTTTCCCGTGGTCCATTCCTCGATCCAATCCAAAGGTGCGCGGTATATCCTCTTAAATATGGTCTCACGTTTTGTTAATAGCATATCGGGAAAATGACAGTAAAACACGATTTTCTTTTTCGATAACTTTAATATGGGAATTGATGCTGACACCTGATCACAGATTATTATATCATACTGAAAATCACTAAAAAACACGATATAAATCGCCGCATAAATCATACGTAAATATGCACATATCGCGTAACATTTCCCGAAAACGGACCGCGGCAGAGAATCGCCGATAACAGACACGGAAAGTGTACCGTCACGTGTTTCATTAAAACAGTGACTTTCATCGTGATGCGATGTAACAATATGTACATCGTGAGAGAGTGACTTAAGTGCGACTGCGGCATCAACGATCAGTCTCTCGGCACCGCCGATGCCTAAATCCGGATGAAGAAATAATATCCGCATTTAAAACATATAATAAAATATATTCATATAAAAATTATTGGCATTAAAATATAGATTGTGACGTATCTATTAATATATAAAAATAAATGTGAGCATATCGTGTGTCTATATTTAAATCCCTT
>JAQIXB010000763.1:0-14325 GCA_034697405.1 Mesoplophora pulchra | reverse complement strand
GTGAACTATAAAAGTGAACACTCTTTTCACATTAAAAACCCCTCTTCAAAAGTGCACACAAAAACACAATATGATTATACATATTTTATTATTATAACATATAAGTGTCTTTAATATAAAATATCGACACTTTTATCTGAGGGGCATGACACTACTATTTTTGAATAAAGCATTCAATAAAATGGTATTTGTATATTATTCGAGAAAATGAAATTGAAATGAATTGAAATCGATGATGTAATAAAAGCATATTATCACTGTGCATAGTATATGTATAGTATATGTATAGTGTATGCATAGAATGAAAAGAACACGTATGTGTACAAAAAATGCTTATTTTTCCTCAGAAATCACTATGAAATGAAAAGATCTATTACCGTGATGATTACAGAGTCAAATATCTAACTTTAGAAATGCTGTTTTATTCGTGCATTACTAGTTTATGTGCTATGATGAGTAGTAACAGTGTGAATGTAAAAAGGAAACAAAAATCAAAAACATTACTATATATGCATTTAGAGTATAGAAATAAAATGTATTAACGTTTATATAATAAAACAGTGTTCAGAAAAGTTAAAAGTGTCACCATAATGCATTCATAATGTATAATTAATTGAATATTTTTACGTATAAATTTGAATTGTTATTTAGAGATTATTGATTTTGTGACTAGTAAGTCTCTAGTGGCATCAAGAATACACTTATGGTAATATTATTAGCGTGCATAAACATATATAATAGAAACATATATGAGCTTTGAAGTTTAAGAATATGAAAAAAATAAATAATCGAATGTCTTTGCAGAACACTGCTATTAAAAGGGTATAAAGAAATGTTTAGGGCATACATAGAATATATTGAGAATTGAATAGTATATATATAAAGTAATACAGTTCCAGATGCTCACTTTTCTCTATTCACATGTACTATAATATCGATTTGTTTTTAGTATACAATTGTTTCGCAGGAACTAAATGTGCCGTGATAATCAACTATGCGCAATAAAAGTTAATTGGAAGTGCTCTTTCTCTTTTCTTCCATTCAAATGACAACGATACTTTTACCCCTCTACTAGTATGTGCTAGTATGTACTAATATACTAGTATATTTTAGAATATCATTAACTGGAACAATGGTGATGAGACGTGCGTCTAATTTGCATGTTACCCGCTGATGAAAAAATAGTGATTCATGCAATTTTCTATTGCAATTGTATTCTCCATATATAAATATATACGTATATGTATAATATAAGTGTATATATATTTACTAATACTATAACTTATATTACTATTTTATATACTCTTTACTCGGTATATATGGTTTCTATTTCTATGTATATAAACTATTGAAATGGAAATAAATAGCATGAGTGAACTTTTAACTTATAATAAGTGCCAATGCAATGTCTATGCAGTACCGTATGGGATATAACAATTGAATTGAATATAAAGGTTTTGAAAAAATAATTTACATTTTCCTAAAGCAATATTATGTAATAATATCAAATGTATAACTTTAGTCATATCCGATATTTCTCTCTCTTTTTGTTGCGCATAATATACTAAAAGTTTCAATCCTTTAAATATATAAATATTATATAACTGACGTGAGTTATATAATATTATATATATTATATAAGTGTATGAATTCAGAGTAAATGCATCATTTGGGATTACATTTTTGCGTTTTGACTCTGCAATTGACAAAAAACGCATTTTTTTATTTTTATGGAAAATGCGTATTTAAATCGATTTTTGGCATTATGACACTATACTCGTGTATTATGACAGTACAATTCTGTGTGAAGCGCATTGTTTTGTTTTTAGATTAATTCGAATGTATATTAAAAGGGGCGGAATATTCTCAAAAATGAGTTTACTCTTCCGTGAGATGAATTCCCGAATTCATTTGGCACCAGTTTAATATTAAACTGCTCTACGATTCTCTACCATGCTATTACCGTGCTAGTACTTACTATTATAACTAGTACTATAAAGTATACGCATAAGTATTCATACATAAATCTCATCTTTGATATAAATTCATATATAAGACAGCAGCAGTGCGAATGATTGACATTTACTGACATTCATTGAGGCGAATACATACTAAAACATACTAAAATATAAAGTATAAGTAAATAGAAATATGAAAACGTAATCTCAGCTCACGAAATGTTCGCTAAAAAAAGTATATATAACAATACAATATTATTCTTTCAAATTTTTTACGCATTTCTTAATATTACGAAAATAAATATTAAATGTATATTAAGTTTGATTTTAATTTTAAGTATTAATATATCACGTAATATGAGATTTGAAAATATTTCATATTAAATATTAAATACTAAAATAGGGTCAAATTAGATGCTGACATTGATAAGGCGTGTGCCATTAGCACTGAGGCAATTTATGCCAAATTTTTTTTAAAAAACTTTTTTTATTATATTAACACACAGTTATATACTATCATCTAAAACTTAATGCAAAAACTAATCTCTTATTCTTGACTCTGTTCCTTATTCTTATCCTATGATCTCTTTTATTCCAATCCTCTAGTAACTGATCTCACATTATGCAGTGGCGGTATTCTAGTCAATATATATACTATAGTATATATATATATATATATATATATATATAGTTTTTTTATATACAAATAGTATATAAAAAATAGAATTATTAGAAAGACACAAACATACTTTTGGGGTGAAAATTTTTTCCATTCCGATGGTGCATATATAAGGGATTTGGGTATAAGTTTAGGGATCAATTCTCTAGTTTCTGATTGGAATCCCTTTGAAAAAAATAAGTTTTAGTGCATGGCGTGCGTATAGAATTATAGAGACAATATGCTCATAATATAAAGATAAAGATACTAGCAGATACTAGCATTTGGACTCTTGAAAAAAATATAGCATTCTATGGTATCACGCAAATTCTATGCCTCATATAAAATTCATTGAAAGTTGAGATGAAAGCACTTTTCTGAAATGTAATACCGTGTTTCGTATCATCATCGCGCACTCCCGAATCACTAAACATTTTTTGTAGTACTATCAAATACTAGCATATCAGCGTGTAGAATATTTTATTTTCTCATATATTTTAGTATACTTACATCGTAATAAAAAATTCGAATCAAAGAAGACAATAGTATGAAATAGTATGATGAGAGGTAAGAGTGTGCCATTAAATAGTTAAAATTGGAATATAAAATAAAAAATAAAAAGTAATGTAAGAGTGAGAAATAATAGTAAATAATAGTAATATTACTATGATAATAGTAAATAATAGTAATATTGCAATAATAGTGAATGGTATAGCATTTCTTTGAGAGATATAAACAAATATAACATATACTGTTGTAAATGTTCATCTTTTATCTGAGCATTAAATCAGTTTTCGCATTCGATTTTCCAAAGAAATATGTGACCATCGCTCTTTTGATTGGGATGATGAATGCATTTACAGATCAAAGAGTGTGACATGAGTGTGCAGAAAATAAACTTATACCATGAGTGAGTCCGTAGGGCTTTATGTGTATATATGGGTATAGTTTACGTGCTATGAATAGGGCATAGGGCGTTGTGAGTCATTCCCATAGTTACCTCAATATTTTCGTCTTTAGAAAGATTCTTTAGCATTTTGCCACTTTCGGAGTTGAAAAAAGTGCACACAAAAACGGAATATAATAGAATAGGGATGTGACTTTTGACGGCAGAACTCACTCATGCGATGTACAATTTTTGTGGATCACGCCACGAATTTCTAAGCAATTAACATTCACCCCCACCCTATGCCCCCATTCATGATCGATACTGTTAATTCATATTAAGGAATATTCCATATTTTTAGTCCCCATGTTATTAGTCCACTCATGGACTATGGAACACCATCATTAGACCGTTACATAATTGTGTAAACGTTAAATGATTACAAATTTCATTTGAGTGTGAAATATGTTCGAATAAATTACTCACTGATATGTTCATTATATCAAATATTATATGAGACCTCAACTAGCACTAGTATGTTACTATCCTTTCAATATAATTACTCAAATATTACTTATTACATATTATATGTAACATGTTATATAACAATGGATCATTAGCGAAAGGCGCCTCTGCATTTAAATTATATAATAATTATGTATACGGTGTAATAATAACTCATTAAAGTTTTAAAATTATTTAATTTAAAAAAATGCTTTCATATCAGAGTTTTCATTTCGATTAAACGATACTAAAGTCAATAGTTATTAAATATGTTATTATGTGTGTACAAATATATCATTTATACTATTAAATGCTCTTAAATATACTAAAAATGTATATCATTTTTTAGCTAATCATATCTGCAAAAATCATATATTTATATATACTGTATATAGACGCTTACTAATATACTAGCATAATAGTATATATACATATCTGTGTAATATGCGTGTATATATTTATGTGTATGTTTTTCTAAAATATGACATAATCGAAAAAAGTATGACAAAAAATACATATAAAAATGGTCATTTTCTATTTTTTATCATTGAATAAGACATTATTATCATTTTATTATAAAGAAAAAGCACAATAATAATACATGTAAAATAAAAAATAAGACTTATACTATAGTATAGTGTGAGGGCACTTATGTAGCAAATGTTCGGCCCTTTCTCAATAACAATATAAGTATATTATGTACGGAACGAACGCACCAAAGAACGAATGAATGCACAAAAAACACATAATCACATAGACACACATATAAACAAAATAAAATACAGCGGCTCAAAGCATACTCAGTATTCAACAATGGAATAGCACTCTATTGTTTAGTTACGATTAAAATGCTGTTTCTGCATTAAAATCAATATTTAATAACATATTTCTGTAAAAGTTTATCATTTACTAAATTCTTAAATTTTCATTTTTATTTTAAATAACAAATTTGCGTTTCATTTTATTTAATATATAAACTAATATAAAATACTAGTCCTTTGCTGAATACTGAATAAGTTTTTCACCGATGGTATTCCCAAAGAGAGAAATAAGATGTGTCCTGAGATTGAAAAGGAAAAACTCTGACACATATCGAAGCATTAATCATGGAAATAAAAGCATTTCTGACGAATCATTAGACTCTTTTAACAAAAACCGTATAAAATTGAAATTAATAATAACGATACATTCATGTGTCATTCGCGATTTATAATAATATTATTTTCACATGCATTTTGTGTTAATCATTTACGAAATAATTATAACGATATAATGCTAAAGTCCCATTTTTTGCAGATGATTACCGCAGTGTTTTCTTAAATTCTCAATATCATCGGCATCATCTAAAACATTATTCACGAAAATCGTCCTAAAAAATTATTAACATTTAAAAATGTATTCTTTTTCTAAATTAAAATAAAATTCATTTAATAAATTTACCATTTCTTTTTAATAATATCATCGTTTAATTCTATTTTCTCATATTGATTTATAAGGGCCTCAATTACTTTTTGTCCGCACTAAAAATACGTTTCAGTGTCATTTAAATTAATCTTTAAAATGTCAAAATTTACCTCTGATTTGATGAACGCAGGAATATCATTAATCCCTGAAACAATGTTCACTAAAACTTCTCCATCATTAATAGTATATATGGTATTAATCAGCATACGGCCATAATCCAATCGATCTTTAGGTTTAACCACATATTGTCTGAAATTAGTAGAATTAAGCAAATCGCTGATTAAAAGCGCTTTATTCTTTAGATCGGATAAATAACTCAATGATCTGAATATTAATGCGTGTCCCTTTTTGATTTGAATTATGTCCAAATTAATTCGTTCGTGAGTTTCATTCGTGAGACCCTTAAATAGTTTGTCACATAATTGACGGCGTTTTTCATGATGAGGAACACGTGCCTCTTCAGGTAATGCTCCGATCCTTTTGTCTTCGTCATCGATGTTCAAAAGCACCACGTAAAGACGCTCGATTTTTAGTAAGAGTTTTCTAAATTTACTGACTTCACTTTTATTAATTTTGTTAATATCACTATTAGTATCACCCGGTAATAAACCATCATTCGATTGTTTATTGACACCGCAATCGAGAAGTTTACGGGGACAGTTCACATTAGATACTTGAATCTTCCCCAATGAACCCTCAAATTGAATGGGCACATATTTACTGACATTTGAGGCATCCGCTGCCGGTTTCGGGCGTTCGGGTAATAGTAATGACGGCACTAATTTATTGCCATCTTTGTCTTCAGCTGCTGCTGCGGCGGCCACAATTTTACGCGATGTGAATGTTACGTAATAATAGTCATCGACATATGGGTCTTTACACTCCACTTGCATCTGTTGAATACGGATTAACCAATCCCTGTCACGCTGTGTCATTAGACCCGAATATTCATCGCTATTTTCATTGTCATTTTCAAAACTATTTCTGTTTTGCGAATGACGCATAAAGTTTTGTCTATTGTTGTATTGGGGATGATAATACAATTGTTGCTGTTGAATCAATTGGGCCTGAATTTGCTTTTGCAAAAATGGATGGGGTATTGGAATGGGACCGTATGGCCAATGTCCTCCCGCAATTAGGGGCTGTTTAAAGAGTTTTGGAGTAACCTGAGGCTGCATTATTCCGGGTATTAATGGAATCATTGGACCACGATTTAGGAGAGCGCGATGCTGAACGATATTGGGTCTTAAATTATTATACATTTGATGCGGAAATGGATTGGGTAATGATGGTGTTCGCATAAGCATTTGGGGCATACGTACATCCGGTCGTGGGTGTACTTTTCTCAATTGAGTAAAGTCATTAAAAGAATGTGGTGATGGCATAGCTTTGGGTGAAGGTTTAAATGTGCTTTTAATATCGGCTGATGATGGTGTTAATTTTTCCATTTCATCCAAAGATTGTGCATGGATTTGTGGTTTCAAAAGTAAGTCTTTTTCTAAATCATTGACACTAATTCCTGAGGTGATAATGGGCGATGTATTCACAGATTTGCCCATTAAAGCATTGCAATCATTGTGTACTTTGCCATTGGGTATGATTTCGGGTAAAAGAGCGCCGCCTCCGAACGGATTCCATCCTTCGCTTTCACTTTTTTTATCACAATATAATGATGATGTATGATCATTTTGATTATGATTTCTGAATGGAGATGCGTTAAGTAATGACGCTTCTAATTCTTCAGCTTTAATCGGTCTTTGTATGGTCGATATTAATTGCTCATTATTGCGATTTAAGATATCGTGTTCAATGTCCTGTAATGTCCGCATCTGCATATGAATCGAACTGTTTAATGATTGATTTAAATTCACATTCAATGGTAATGGCGGAGGCACTTTTGGTTCGGCATTCGTGCTCCAAATGGTGGTGGTCTTTGGTGATGCTGAATATTCTTCGAAATCTAAAAATGCCGGCGGCGGCGGTGATGATGATAATGATGACTGAGGTAATGACGGTTTAAGCGTTGATTTCGATGGCACTTTACCACGGGCAAAGGTCATAATCGCGGGATCATTCAATTCAATGTCACTACGATTGTATCGATAACTGTCATCATCATCATCATCATCCTCAAGAACCAAATGGGATATCGTCTTTTTTACGATATCAAAATCTGTCTCATCATTGAGCATTGAATCGTAATTTAAATGCTGATAATTCGATTCATATGACAAATCTTTAGCTGAGAATGGATGGAAATGGTCATTTTGGGATGTGTTTAGGGATGAGATTCCCGATATTCCCGACATTCCCGACAGTTTCTCATGTTCCTTTTCCCAATCGCCACTCACATCGATGTCACCTCCGAATGTCTCATCATTAAACGCATCGAAATTCTCCGCATCATCATCGTCAATAAATAACTCATTTTGTGTCATATCATCGCCGAATGTTATCTTTAAATTCACATTAAAATTCATTTCATTTAACATTTCATTTATCATTTACTAAATTTACCTGAAAATTGCCCGTTTCAATTCCACCTCTGGACATTTTCTCAATTAATTAATAGTAATTATTTATATTAAAATTATAATTCATTTATTATTATAAATCATATATAAAAAACTGTTTTTGTAATCATTCTCCATATTGGATCACACTATACCTTTATACCGCGCATTTCATACCATAGTCAAAATACACTAAAATGCCGTTATAGTAAAATGATTGGTACGAAAGCAAAAGTTCATTATAATGGAAATTTACTATAATTATTACTATAATGTAATATAATTTAATATTTTCATTTACGATAATGGATTATTTACTATAATTGAAAAAATTGAACATTAACATTAGCGTCTATGGGAATGATAACTAATTTATTCCATTTATTTACTAAATGTTTTACTTTAATTGACGCAATTTGACTATAAAAGCATATTTACTATAATGGTTTACCTGTGTTTTGCAAACTTTTATCTCAAATTACTTTGTAATGTTATATGACGATCATAATTAAGGGAATATTATTCTGTGATTTTAAACCTTTAAAAGTGCGAAATTAGAATTTTAATAAATATATGAATATCCATTTTAAAGTACATATATATATATTCATTTCATTATAAAATTAAAATATTTTAACATTTAATATTTGAAATGTTTTAATATAAAAATGAGCGTCATACTAAATGATTGGAATAAAATTATACTGAACAATAATGCGCGGTAAAAGGGTATTTTTGCGCATTCTCATTGCTTTAGTCATGTGAATGTCTATGAATGTTTACGCATAAACGTCATTTTTGAAATTTTATTTATATTTAATACGTTTTTACATTTTATAAATAAAAGTTAATTAAAGCATTAAATAAATAAACACTAAAAAATAATGATAAAAAAATAATTTATTTTAATTTAAATCAAAATACAGATAAAATGACATATAAAAGTGAATATATATAAATGATGCATAACATATTCAGAGTCTTTTCGTCATATAAATTTGGCTCTGAAAAGAGCCGTTTGTTAATGGTGATGGTGATTTAAGCCTTTTTCGGGCTTTTCTTAGATGCGGGTGCTTTTTTCGTCACTTTTTTGGCCGCTTTGGGTTTAGCGGTCTTAGCCTTTTTCGGTGATTTCGGAGCTTTCGGTGATTTGGCTTTTTTCTCAGCCTTTGGTTTTTTGGCGGCCGCCTTTTTCTTCGGTTTTTCTGCAGCTTTTTTCGGTGATTTCTTTGCTGTTTTCTTCGCTTTGGGATTATCACCGGCGGCGGTGCTTTCCTTTTTCGTGACCTTTTTCTTCGATGGTGTTTTCACCGATGGTTTCTTCACTTTCTTAACCTTTTCTTTAGCGTCTTTAGCGATTTTGAAAGATCCTGAGGCGCCTTTACCTTTGGTTTGTACCAATTTACCAGAGACGACCGCGCTTTTCAGGTATTTCTTTACGAACGGAGCCAAACGTTCGACATCGACTTTATAGTTATTCGCGATGTATTTCTTAATCGCCTGAGATGATGAACCGCCGCGATCCTTAAGATTAGTAATGGCATTTAATACCATTTCAGCGGTTTTCGGGTGTGTCGATGGTGCCTTTGGTTTTTTGACACCCGAAGCTTTCGCTTTCTTCGGTTTGGGGGTTGCGGCGGGAGCCGCTGCTGCGGGAGCGTCTGACATTTTCTGTATATGAATATGCGTGAAACACAATGACAGTAAAAATAACTTTGATAATGATGCGGCGCGCACATCATCACATCGTTTATATACTCAAAGCGCGGACTATGCGTGGACTCACACTTTTTTGATTGGACTTTTCACACTCAGCCAATCACCGCACTCTATTCTATGCCTACATTCTGCATATCGTGTGATTATGACACCGTAATTGTGTTTTAAAATAAAAATTATGAAAAATTAAAACATATGAGAATCGCATATTAAAAATTTTATTATTTTTATTTCATTTTTTATGCATAAATTAAAAAACACGATCATAATATACTTTTATTATTGAAAAATTCAATATTTTAATATTAAAGTGAAAAAATGATCACATATTATCACATATTATCACATATTGAGCTTTATTTACAATTATTTTATATTTTAATTTTTTAAATAAATATTAAAATGAAATTATCCCTAAAATAATATTCAATTTATAAATAATAAATTAATTTAAAACCCGCATTTTAACACATTTCATTTATTTTCTTTGATTTTAATTACATTTTAAATCAATATTTATATGTTTTAAATGAAAATTTATACTCAATTTAAATGCATATGTTAAATGAATGATATTAAATTTTATAATTTAATTAATTTAATAATTAAATTAAATGTGATAATTATGTATAAATACATGTAAATGTATGTAAATGTATATGTAATTTAATGTTTTTTCATATGCTTTATGCTGAGTTTCGATTTTGTCACTTTAGTGGTGTCATACTCACACTGTCCTGTCATTGGCTCAATTTCTAACGAATCACAGCGCTTTGAGTCTTCGTTTACGTCCGTCCTAAAAAAGAGTATAAAAGTGAGTGAATGTGATGTTAAACGATACAATTGGAAAATTCATTCGTTTAGTGTTTTCTAAAGTCATTTAATAAATTTTCACGTGAAAATGTCAGGACGTGGTAAGGGCGGTAAAGGTCTTGGAAAAGGCGGCGCAAAACGCCATCGCAAAGTTCTTCGCGATAATATTCAGGGAATCACAAAACCCGCGATCCGTCGTTTAGCGCGTCGTGGTGGTGTCAAACGTATCTCCGGTTTGATATACGAAGAAACCCGTGGCGTTTTAAAAGTATTCTTAGAAAACGTGATTCGTGACGCCGTAACATACACTGAACACGCCAAACGCAAAACCGTGACAGCTATGGACGTGGTCTATGCCCTTAAACGTCAGGGACGTACTCTCTACGGTTTCGGGGGTTAATTCATCACCATCATTCACCATTATTAAACGGCCCTTTTTAGGGCCAAATATATATGACGAAAAATGAACGGAAATTATTTGTGTCATTTAATCACTTAATATTTTCATTCTTTTATTTGTAACATTTTTGTTAATAAAAAAATATGTAAATTTTAATTTTCGATTATACTGATATTTAATAAAAGAGATTTTAAATTTAAAATGAATGTTTTATTGCAAAGTATAGGTATGGGTCAATGAATGGATTTCATTATCACGCGAATATCGTCATTTAAATGTTTACATATGATATTCCTCTTAAAGTGTGTGCATATAAACACATTAATCACGTGAATTCCTAAGGTTTTTAATGACATTAAAAGTCAAAAGCATGTCTTTGAATATGGAAAATGATGGATAAAGATATGGGTTAAAATGTGCATTATAAAATGGCATTATAAAAGTGCCTCTCTTTAGTTCGATGCATTAATGTACAATCAGCTGATTGCGTAACGTTTTATTACTCACATTTTATTATACACATTTATGTGTTTTCACACACTTATATATTATTTATTTTATTTATCATTTAATTTATTTATTTAATTTTTGATTTAATTTAATTATATATATAATGATTACAAAATAATTAAAATCACATATTAAATAATATAATTTTTATTTAAACGTTAATTTTTAACAAAAGTGTAATCATGAAACAGGATTTTCCGTACGTTTTCAGCGCTTTATATTTATAAATATAAAATATGCATTAATTATATATAATTTTAATTTTAATTTTATTTTTTAAATTTTTGATTATAAAATATGCCAATAGTTTAGTGCCGAAAGTGGTGAACGGCGGAATCGCGGGTATAATCGGCGTGACGTGTGTTTTCCCCATTGATTTGGTTAAAACGCGACTGCAGAATCAACAGATCGGTCCGAACGGACAAATCATGTATAATAACATGTATGACATGATCATCATCATATGACTATTGTTAAATGTAATTATTGTATGATTTAAGGATTGACTGTTTCCGGAAAACATTCAGAAATGAGGGATTTTTCGCAATGTACAGAGGTTCCGCCGTTAATATACTTTTAATTACGCCCGAAAAAGCCATTAAATTAGCGGCGAATGACTTTTTTCGTCATCATTTATCCGATAGTGATGGGTATTAAATGAATATTTATTTATTATTATTTTTTAAATTATATTTTTAAATATTTTTTAGAAAATTGACGATTCAGAAAGAGATGGTTTCGGGCGGAGCCGCGGGATTCTGTCAAATAATAGTGACGACGCCCATGGAACTCTTAAAGATTCAGTTACAGGACGCGGGAAGAGTCTGTACGTCTTTATCTTTGCAAATGTTTAGTTATTTTTAGTTAATATATATTTAGTTATTTTATAAAGTAAATGTATACCGTGCATTTCACTATAAAGTATAATGTATGCCGCTCTCAGCTGCATGCGTATGCTTATGTCAACGTATCTAATGCTTAAAATATGTATGCAGCTATGTACACATTACACTTTATACTGAAATTCACAGTATAATTAAAGTATATTTAAAGCTGCAAAAGGAACCGGAGCTGCGGGTGACACCATAATTGCGACATCGGCCACGGCCATAGCTTTAAAACTGATAAAAACACGCGGTATTTTCGGGCTCTACAGAGGAACGGCCGCGACAATGCTCAGAGATGTGTCATTTTCTGTTATTTATTTTCCACTTTTTGCTCATCTCAATCATTTGGGTCCAAAACGATCGGACGGAAGCGGTGAATCGGTATTTTGGGCGTCGTTTTTAGCGGGATGTGGTGCCGGATCTGTCGCAGCGGTTTCAGTTAATCCATTCGATGGTCAGTATCATATACACAGTCACGTGTTTATATTTAAAATTGATTTTTGATGATAGTGATTAAAACGCGATTACAGCTATTGACTAAAGCACATGGGGAAGTATCATATAATGGAATTACCGATGCATTTTTTAAGATATTAAAAAATGAGGGTATTCCCGCATTTTTCAAAGGCGCGGGATGTCGTGTAATGGTGATTGCGCCGCTTTTCGGTATCGCTCAGACTGTCTATTATCTCGGAGTGGCGGAATCCATATTATCCCGATTTTAACTGTCTCTTTACTTAGTTTATTTCTGAGTTTATATTTTCTAAGGAATTAGTGATCGTTTTAGAAAAGTGTAATATAAAATTACACATTTTAAAGATCATTTCTGATTTTTTAAATATATTTTATAATTGAGATTTATTTCAAAGAAATATTTTTTAAATTCACATTAAATCTGAAAAATATTTTAGAATTTTTTATTTTTAGTAATTTTTTGAATGCATTTTTTGATCGCATAAAATGTATTTAATAACAGTATTAATGAATTGATTTTAAATTTCGTGCATTAATTAATGGAAATTATTAAAAAATTTGAAATGCAAAATAATTAAATAGTGTTAAATGTAACGAAACATTTAATATATTTCCATCCGATGGGGCCATTCCTAAACCTGCATTTAAAAGTGCAAAATTTAATCGTAACGATGACAATCATTAAATTTGCCAAATATTAGACACTTTATTCAAAATGATACTAAATATTTACTGTTATATTATTCACTGTGTTAATATTTAAAATTTTGAAATTTATAAATTATGTTATAATGTTCATTAATTGAATGTTAAACTAATATTTATATATAAATTAGTTATGTACACACTGTATATTTATTATATAATAATAATAATAATCATAAATTTATATATATTATGTTTTGAAATTGAAAATATACAATTTTATTGTTTCAAAGTTCTAATGATTGAAAATGTTAAAAATGATAATTAATTATAGTGAATGTGTAATGTGAAATTGATTATAATGTTGGCACTTTCAGAAAGTAGATTCCCATCAAAATTCAGCATTTCCAAAAACTTTAAAATTGTTTTTAGTAAATTCCTGAAATTAAAATATAAATTTCCAAAATTCCCGGGAATCATTAGTTCCAAAATTTCCATTCTTTTTTCGAACTTCCATTTTATGCCGACATTATAATCACAGTAATTATATCCAATACTCTATCATGTGTAATATTAAATAATATTTAGTAAATTCTATGGTATAATGTTATAATGTTATATATTTCATTATTAAATACATTTTAAATTTATGAAAAGAGTGTTAAAAGTAATTAAATGAGATTTTAATGTATATTATTAGACGGAAATAAAATGTAAAATAAATTTTAAAAATTAAATATTAAAAATTATTAATTATTAATTATTTGAAACTTTAAATTTTAATTTAAAATAAAATAAACATACACATGTGTATAGTACATGTGTATATGTTTATCATGTGACTCATTCATTGTATTTACAAAAACGTGATTTTCATATGCATATACACGTGTC
>JAQIXB010000762.1:0-14335 GCA_034697405.1 Mesoplophora pulchra | reverse complement strand
ATAGATATCAGAGTTAAATTATTAGTTCAAATTATGAATCGTAAAGAGTTCATAATGTACATAAATTGTAATAAATTTAGGGATTTTCCCAAAGGACAGCATACAGTGAGACTATAATAGGAATATCGGCTCCAAACTTTGCATACACTTAGACCTTTGTGTTCAATGAAATAAAAAATAGAAAATTCTGCAGTCATTTATACGGCTCAGAAATAAAAATGATTTAATTAATGATTTAATATTATTAAAAATCAATAATTAGAAATTTTATTTTTGTAAAATATTTCTTATCATAATAATAAATAAAATTAGTAATTTTATAAAATTATGAAAAATTTAAAAAACAAATAATTTAAGAAATTTAAATTTAAATTTAATGTCATACTCATTTAGAGATGACATTTTGGATTAAAATTTGTTATACAAACTTTTTTACTCTAAATTTTTATTTAAAATTTTATTCGATTTTTATTAATTAAAATTAAATTTTATTGATTGATATACATATACATGTATATATCAATATGCATATATCAATCATCGTCTTAAAAATTTATAAATCATTTATGAATTTTTAAAAATATATTTTTAAATAAATGGCACTTAAATTTAAAGTTTTGTTATAATGTTTATTAAAAATTTAATTTAAAATAATTAAAAATATTTAATTAAAAATAAATTATGATATAATTATGTATATTAAAATAATTTATCGATAGTATGTTTGTATGTATATATGTGGATCTTTTTATTCGCGATTTGATATGTCGAAAGCATTTAAAAATGTTCAAAGATTATAAATTTAAATATTTATAACGAAATTATATATTAAATTTATAATAAAATTAAACTACAATTATAACAATATAATTTTAGGAATTATTAGTATAGTATTAATAGGAATTAATAGTATAGTATTTTAATAAAGTATTTGGACGGTCCAAATAATAGACTGTCCCTTAATTTTATATAAATATAATATGTTTAATTTTTTTTTACAATATCAACAATAAGTTAATGTAATTAAAAATATTAAAATAAAATATAAATATAAATTAAAGAATATAAATAAATTAAATGAATAAAAAAGTTAAATTTAAGTGAAAACACATAATAAATAAAATCGTAGTCTTTCAATGGGTTACAGATTCAGCTGAATATTTTAATGTTAAAAAATATTCAGTATTTAATGATAAAAATTGAAAATTAAAACAAAAAAATGAATACATTATGCAAAAGTAAATAGAATCAAATTTATAAATCATTTTAATATTTAATAATTATTGACATATTTATATGATTTATATGTTTATTTGAATAAAATATAAATATTAATGTTAACATTAACTAACATAATGCTTAAAATACTTTTTAAATTAATAAATACATTATAATTATGATGTGTAATTTTTTTATTTTACGCATTAATAAATTTATGGGTCATAATGTGTTCTGATGTTAAATATAATTTTATGATTAAATTCATTTTCAATTAAAGTATGGACACACCTAACAACAGAATGTTTCGTTTATGATTTGAAACAATGAAGATACAGATACAGATATGATTATTATAATGATATAGAATCTTAAATGATATAACAATTTCCATATAAAACAATATAAAACAATGGATATAAAAAGTTAAAGCATACTCTTAATATACTTTGAAACTAAAAGTTAGTGAATTGCATATCATTTCCAATGATATATAAATATAATTTCCTTTTAATTTTATTTCTTTTGTTTTTTATTATATTCGATGTTTCATGGGGTAAGAAATATGAATACATTTATAGGATGTGAAAGCAGATTCTATATGATATTAGGTCAACAGAGACGAGGAAACAGACGTCGTCCCGGAAATAGGAGAATACGTCCTAAAGTACGACGTCCCGAAACTATTGAAAGGATTAATTGTTATTCATGTGAAATTGACTTTACTACGAATAAATACGATTTCAATAATTTGTGTTATAATCCGGCATCAAATTTCACGGCAGCGGATCACTATCATTTAACACAATGTCCCCCATGGACTAAGTATTGTTTGGTCGAAATACACAATATAAACGGGGGTTTGGGCGTCGTCGACCGAAAATGCGGGGGTAACACATGTACTCCGTTTTGCATATCACGAGGATATGGTGTTTCTCGAGAGGTATGCACCTATTGTTGTCCCGGAAAAGCACCTGAAGATTACGATGATTTCGAAGAAGAGGAACGAGAACCTTACAAATGCCCTTAGGCTATTACTATATGTATGTTGAAAAACATGAATTTATATTATCATCATATGATCAGCCAATAACAGGAGCGTAAAGAAGAACATGAATATGCAATTTTTAGAGTAATATGACAGTGAATTATTACCGATGTTACAATTGTTCGTCGTACAGCATGACGTACATAAATGCAGTTTCGTACGTTCCCCTAAATATTGCGTTTTTTAATATTTATCATTAAAAACTTTAAAAGAAGCATTTTACCTAAAATAATGCATCCGTCACTACACTTTTTCACGCATTTCCTTTCTGTCGCCCAAAATGTCTTATAACGCTTTTCTGTGGTCACATAATCTAATCTCATGACAGAGCAGAAATGCTCATCACGTGAGCATTCGCGTGTCCGTAAAGCGTTTCGGTAAAAATTCGTTTCATTCAAAGTCCGGCACTGCGGTTCTTCAATCGATGTGCACGTAAAACATGTCAAATTCGATGATGTAAAATACGGACGCTCCGATTTAACTTTCAATTCATTCATTTATATTATTAAATGTCATTTTTATTTATTTTAATGCTTTTCTTTTACCTGAATATATCCAATATAATAACGCATAAAAATGTACTGTAAAATATGAAAAATATTTCATTTCATATTTTTAAAAATATTAATCTTAAATATGATAAAAGATTAATTTTAAAAAATCAATTCATTTATTGAATGATCATAGTATTACATTATCATTTTGATATTTTCATTCATTTTTATTCTGAATATATTCCGATCGATAAAAGAGGCGTTTCGTATTTTTGAATATACTTAATATTAGCATTTATTATATACATTTATATGTATTTATTATTAATAAATAATTATGTATTTATAAATAAATGTATGCATTAATTAATTAAAATATGATAATCCGTAATTCTGTTTAATGTTAATTTTTTCTTTAAAAAGAATTTACTAATTATTTGAATATTTCTTTAAAAAACATAATTATAATATAAATTTAAATAAACTCATAAAATTCAAATTAAATAATTTAAATAAAATAATTTTACCATTAACTGTTTATATTTAAAAATTAAATTATAGTTTTTTTAACAATGATTTTACATAAATACGGAAATAGATTTGTATCATATTATAATTAAATGTCAATATTTTTGACATTTTTCAATCATAATAATTATATAATCATTATATTTTGAGGTTTAAAGTTCAACAAAAGGTGAGAGCATCTCTTATACCTTTATATTAATATTTCATCGATAACTGTCTAAATAAACAAAAAAAATCGGTATAATTTTTTATATTTCATTATAATGGTTATTTATTTTAAAGATACTGTAAACACGGAGAGGATTCATTACAAAATGGATTACTCTTTTATCCTGAAAAAGTTACTTTTCTATTATTACCATACTTTAACGAAACACAAATAAAGCGGTGTCAATCTGTTTCTGGACATAAATTGTGAAATTTGGTGTATTCTAACATTTTATTCTAAATATTTTTGTATATTTTTTATTTTTAATATAAAAAATTAAAATATATGCTGAATATGAAATTATAAATTACTGCAAAATGTCCCGGGCTTTTATTTGGTCCCCAAATTTTCTCGTAAAAATAGTAAAATCCAATTAACAGTCCCGGGGCTTACTTTTGGCATATTCAGGCAATATTCAGTATCTATACACTTATAATTCTTAAAAATAAATGAAAATTAAAAAATAACAAAAACGTAATTAAATTAAAACAATTGTTTTATTTAACATTCCGTAATGCAATTTGCATGTGCTTTGCACGTGTTAATGTTTACATTTTAATAATTAAAAATCGATTTAATACTAAAATTAACATAAACAATATTTTTGTATTTTTCTCAATTATTCCTATTATAGGAAAGTGTGCAAAAAAATTAAAAAATAACTGTGTGATCATATATAACAATATTAATACAATAATTTGGTATGATTTTAGGCTGAACGCACCATTATTTAAAAATAAATTTATTAAATAAATGTATGAATGTAATAAAATATAAATTTAAAAATCAATAAATTAATTGTCAACAATTTTATTGCATAAAATTGATTAATTGATTTAAATTTACATGAAATAATAATGAATATGAAATATTAATTTTTAAATAAAATTCTTTCATTTTTAATGAAAGTATATAATGATAAAATGCGCGATAATAGTTTTTTACATTAATAATGAAATGTAAAAATTTTTAAAATTATGTGACGATAGTAAAAAACAATTCGGTATTAACAATTAATAAATTGTAATAAAATAATAAAAAATATACAAAAATTAAGTGGATTTATAAAGCAAAATGGTCATATCTTTATATAAGAGTCTAATATAGCATTGTTTAGAATGCGTGACACAACTGCCCCAATTACGACCGACGATACAGTGCCACGTCGGCTCAAATAATTGGTCAAAATCCTGTTTCACACTTTCGGCGATATGCTTTTCGGTGTTATATATTTTAATGGCCTGAGACGTGCTTTGAACCGCCGCTTTCTGCATGTGTAAAGGCATATCTGCGGCTTGAATCTTAAGTTCACTTTCCTCTTCACCCGTTTCAGAAGTGCCTGTCACGGAAAAGCGCCTCTCTTTGTAACTAGTGGATGCTGCTAGTTGTGGACGCACTTTTGTCTGCCTTAAAAACCATCAAAGGACACCACTTTATTACATTTTATTATATTTAAAAAATTTAATTGTTTTATTATCACTTTCATCGTTATAAAGTAAATTTATAAATACTCACATATAAGTAGATGATTGTTTAAAAAAGTCTTCTAATTCCTTAGAAGTGCGTTCACTAGTTGCATAGTCTGCCCCTTGTGGACCTATTAACATCATGTCTTATTATATATTATATTTATAATTATTTTTAGATTTTTTATCATAATATCTCATACTTTTCCGGGCCCTTCGATAAAATGAAACCGCACAAATAACAGAATAAACTCTTAATCCCGTGAGAAACCCCACGATTACCGAAACAAATAAATCAGTTGTTCCGGAACTTGACTATAGGAGAAATATATTCAATTCAATTAAATAAATACATATAAATTATTTAAATAATTTTTAAAATATATTCTTAATTTTAGCATACCTTTAATGATGCAAATCTTAATGCAGTGAAAGCCATGAGCTGATCGTGTTCAGCTGTGGCCGAAGGAACTCTCATATCTTTAGGATAATAATGATCTCTCATCGCATACTTTAAATCAAATAATATTTAATAAATATTAATTAATATTTTTTATAAATCAATAAATCTCTATTTATATATCGTATGTAAAAATTATAAGCTAATAATTATTTGAACATTGCGCTATTTGATACGCTATTATAATGTGCACACCAAAAAACACATATAAAGTTTGGTGACACTAACTATAATTTGCAAGTCACATGAGTAATCATATTTTAAAAATAAATAACGTCCGTTATTTATATATTCATGTCCATGTTTATATCTGTCTTATCATTTACAGTAAATTGCCTCATCATTCAAATTATAAAAATTGCATATACATATGCGCAAAACGAAGTTTAAAAGGCCGTGTATGGAAACTCTCATTATATGTTTATAAACATTGTTACCATAAAACGTGTTTGCCTCAGATTAATTGAGGCGAAATTCACTGTAGTATTAGTATTATATGACTTCTTTATATTGATTTGGTTTGGTTAGGTTAGGTCTGGTCTACGGGGAAACTATGGTTAGGTCAAAACGTTATTTATTGTGAATATGTGATTACTCATATGACTTGCAAATAAGCTACAGGCACCTTAAGTTTAGCTTTTGATGGGGAATCAAATGTCGCAAAAACAGTAGAAAAGACCCAAGGGTCAAGAGCCACTCTATAGCCACTGTGCTATGCTCTTTGGGTGTACATATTTATAGTATACATTGTACGATGGATATAAATATTAAAAATTTTAGTGAAAAATTATTAAAAAATTAAATAATAATGATTAATTTAAATAAATAAAAATTAAATGATTAAAATTTATATAATAATCTATAGTAAAATATTATTTTTGGGATTAAAAATTAAAAAATGTCCGTTCAGATGTTATTCA
The DNA here is from genome assembly GCA_034697405.1 of Mesoplophora pulchra. Lineage (NCBI taxonomy): Eukaryota > Metazoa > Arthropoda > Arachnida > Sarcoptiformes > Mesoplophoridae > Mesoplophora > Mesoplophora pulchra. Next base: position 7,993 of record JAQIXB010000762.1, on the reverse strand, counting down.
TACTGACGGTTTTTGAAAAGTGTCCATTGCCGTCTTAGAGATGTTTCCGGCTTAGGGAGGTTCAACTGTATTAACTAATAAATATAGTAATGAGAAATTGATTGTAATACCATTATAATCCTGACCATGACAAATCCGGCACTTGCAGCTATATCGACCGCAGCGAATACTGCCAAAAGTAGTACTGTCTTTAGCGAAACGTCCCTCTGTTAAATTATATTAATAAAAATATCAAACATTTATTGAAAAAATAAAATAACACTTTAATATTAATCGCATATGATTTAACCTAAAAAATGTTAATTGTGATATTAATAAGAAACGGTCGTCTTTCATTTTGAGATTAAAGTATTGAAACATTGGATCAGTGTAAAATTAGCCTAAAGTTAACTTTATTTTCATGTAATATTACGATGTCAATCTTATGATGCCCTAAATTATGATTTTTCAAATATTGAACTTTGCATATTCCAATCAAATAAATGTAATAAATATAATAATATAATAATATAATATAAAAATACTGTTTTGACATTTTACATGTTATATATACAATGCATTCATACCGTATGAGCAGTTTTTTATTAGTTTATAATACTATACATGTGTATAATAATAGTATAATCAAAATTCTATTCTCAAAATTTCAATTACTTTTTGATCCCATTTGAAAGTATGGACATTTTCAATAATGTAATACATAATACTTTTTAAGGGCTATAATTTAATGATATTAAATAATCAGTAAATAATAGATATTTCTTACAATTTCTAAATGCATAAATTTTGTTTTATTTATTGTTTACCATTATAAACCCATTATAATTCATTATGTGAAATTACAAAATCTAATGCTAGTAATATGCTAGTAATACTCATAAATATTATTATAATAATATATTGACTAATATTATATTTATTATATGAATATAGTAATTTTCAATAATTTTTATAATTCTAATAATTTTAGTTAAAGAATAGATTATGTTTTGATTTAGTTTCTATTCAATGATTATGCACATATATATTAACACAGTAAATAATTGAATTATATTTTCATACATTGAAATGCGTTTTACAATAATCACGCGATTGTATCATAAATTAAAATTAAAATTTTTAATAATAATAATAATAATGATTTCTTATTTATTATGTGAAAACACAATTTCAATAATAATAATAATAAAATATTTTAATGCTCATAAATTGACCTCAATTAATGTCTGATGATTAATTGGAACTCATAATTTTAGTTTCATATATTTTAATTATAATTTTCAATAATTTAATTTTATATATGATTAAATTTGATTTTGATTTTTATGTATTAATAGTGCATTATGAAAATTATTAATTAATTAACTAATAATTAAAAATTTATTAACTCAGTTATCTTTTTCTATTAATTAATTAATCATTTAATTATTGCAATAATTTAAGCTCTAAATATCGCTATTATATTACGAATATATATATACAATAATTAATAAAATGCTTATATATATACAGTCGAACCTCCCTAAGACGGAATCGATTAAGAGGGTATGTGTCGGTCTTAGGGTTTTTTTTATCTTAAAGAGATTTTGATAAAAAAAATGTTTTCTAAAGTTTTATTTATTAATATTTAAATATATACCAAATGATGTTTGAGCATTTTATCATTAACAATTGAAATTACAGTTAAATTATTTAATTCTCTACATTATTGCACTATGTTTAGTATTAATTGCCATTAATGTACTTAAATGTGTATTATGAATTGTCTTATGATAGTTTTAAGCATGTGTATAGTGCAAAATCATGATACATATTTGAATAATGGCAATTAATACAAAATATAGTGTATGTTCACTTCGAATTAATAATGAATTTTTAATTTTATTTAACATATTTTCACATTCAAAATATGCCAATGTTTGTATATTAATATATAAAATTTTATATTCAAATTATTCAAAAACTTAATATTTCTCTTTATATTTTAATTTTAAATGTCAGTATTATGTCATTAAATCACACGTTTTTTCAAAAATTAAAATACGGATGTCCGTTTGGAGTTTCTATTTACTGCCCGTTTCTGTCTTAAAGAGGTTCGACTGTATATATAAATTAAATTTAAAAATTTATGTCATAATACCTAAATATGCTTAATATGCCGAAAATTGCTATAAAACGGCTAAAATTTCTAAAATTTTTTATTTAAATATTTATAAATATTTTTTCATTTTAATATTAAAAATTTTACATGTATTATTTTATAAATTGCATTTTCTATGTATTGCAATATTTATGCTATACTATAGTATACTATACTATAGTATACATCGGTATGTATCGGTTATAGAATATACGATGCATTATATTAATAATATTTAATAATTAATATAATAAATATTTAGATATAATTGAAATAATATGATATTTAACATATTTTTTCTTTAATTGAAATAAATGGTAAATATGTGTTTAATACTAAAATAATATACTGATGTTTAAGTTTTTTATTTTCTAAAAAATAATTGCATTAAAAATAATTTTTTTATAAAAAATATATGAATGATGTTAAATTACGGTTTCACTTTATGATTACATAATATAGTGAATCATTTGATATTTAAATGCATTTAAAATCAAATTTAAGTTTTTACATATATATAATATATACATACCGTTTGTTTAGTTTCTCTGACAGCATAGGCCATCCATCCCCAGCTAAAGATATATACTAAAACAAAGACAACACTGAGGATGAGTGTGGTTCGTGCAGACCATAATTCGACTGAAATATTTAAAAAATCCATTCATTTATACACAGAAATTTATACATTATTTTAAATAATATAAAAATGATATATATATATATAATATTATATTTCTATTTTAATAATGCTGAATATTATTAAAATTTTTAGTAAATTTTAGTTAAAATAATTTATGTTAAATTCAAAGTTAAAAAGTCGTTAATAAGATTTACATTGATTTTTGCATTGAATATTGAATGTGATATTTGAATAGTGTTACCTATGAGAAGATCAATGTCATGCCTTAAATTTTCGATATGAAAAACAGCATTTTGCATCTGTCGTTTCGTTTGACTGACATTAAAGATGTTCGAAGCATTCGGGAGCCATTCCGATGTCACGAATCTTAAGAAACTGACCTCACGATCGACGTCATACAATCGCCCCGAAAGTAATATCAGAGCCAAAAATGATAATCCCTGAAAATTATGAACATTTTTAAATCACTATTTTATTATCGATTAAATTATTAAATTTATGCATAAAAATAACGAAATCACATCATTTAATGAGTATCTTTGATTTTATGATAAACATAATACATTAATGGAAAGTATAATTATATTATTATTAATTAAATATTTCATCCTCAGGGCATTTATAAAGAAGTGCCGAATTATAATTACGTTAAATTATAATAATCAAAATAATAATAATTATTATTATTATAAAATTTAATTTCATATATACTCTTAATATAAACTCAAATTTAACATATATTATTACAATAATTGTGATCATTGTTATAGACATTGACTCAAAATTTCTCAAATATCTTACCATTGAAAGAGTTCTCCATGATTGTAAACGGCCCCTAAGACTTTGCAAATTACTTAATTCAAATAAATAATAATAATAAAAACAATTATGATACATTATTTTATCATTAAACTCTTATTACAAAATCGATACTCAGTTTATCACTTATTATTCAACTATGATATGCAAATATGCTCATTATAAAACTCTCATTAAATTTCACATTAATATTACATAATGTGACAAATATATTAAATGATCAGACAATATATATGATAAAAACTTTATATTAAATATATATATATATATATTTATATCATTACATATCATTATAAAACAATACGATTATACATAATTCTATTATAAAAACCGCACATGAATATTAGACATTAAAGTGTTATCTTTGAAATAACTTTTTTAAAATTAAAAATGCATTATAATAGAAATGAAACGAAACTATTCACAGCTCTCTTTAGTTATTTAATCATAATCTCACTGTTAAAATAGCATCTCATAATAGAGCTGAGATAAGAATAAAGTCACGTTTATATTTGGGGCAAATGCTTCGGGCGATTTTTTCACATTTCTATATTTTGCATTTCATCAGATTGTTATGCAATAGTATCAAATAGTACTATAACAGGAATGTCCTGTCATAAGTTGGCACTAAATTGTTCAATAGTACTAGCGATTTATCAGCATAATTCTATTAGATATTAGTGTACTAAGTTTGTTTAACATATTAACATTTTCAATGTTTATCGTCCGTACACTATTACCAATGCCAATACATGTATGTTTTTTGATTTTATTTAAATGAATATGTCATATGACGACACAATTTTGTGAAAATGCATCATGAAAATGCAATATCTGTTTATACGGAACTAAATATAGACATAAATGATCCCATAATGAAATGAGTCCCTAAACTTTAAACACTATTAAAATGCTAAACATCAGTAAACACTATTCAAATATAAGAAAATCTATTCATTGTCCACTATTTTAACATATTATTAAAACTCTTAAACTATTTACTTCAAATCATATTCAATATTTATAATTATTATAAAAATATTAAATTTATTATTTTATATTTAATTAAATTCATTCACTGTTTAATTACATATATTTTAATGTATGTGAGAATCATAATAAATTAGAATTATATTATCACAAAATTATCATTATTATATATTACATAATATTACATTAAAAATAATTAAAACATTTTTTCGTTTTAATTTAACATAATTATATTTATCATTTAATATCTTAAAATTGTATTAATAATTTCATTATTATAACAAAATTTAGTGCTAATACAGTAAAACCTTTAAATTAACAGATAATGTTATATAATTGACAATGTATAAGGCATTTTAAAAATAATTTTCAGAATTTACAAATTTAACTTTTAAATTAATCACTTAAAGCACTTTTATGTATTTAACTCACTTTTTAAATGAATGCCTTTAGTGGGGAGAGACGACAGAGATTCCTTAAAAATGAAGGGTCATTTTTGATTTGTTTTTTAAAACTTTTTACACATTTTTCTTATTATAAAATACATTTTTAGATAAAATTAATTACAGACATTTCTGATTTCACAATAAAATGTAAAAAAATTAATTTTATATTTAAATCCGAAAATGTCCTTTGATTATACTCATGTCATAAGAGTCTCATAGAGCCTACTGTTTTTCCGGGAAACTAGTCAGCTTTGATACTTGCAAAAGCAGGCAATGGTTTCCCATTGAATTGAATAATTTGCTTGAAAAATGGGAAATATTAAAAGTAAATGGATAATATGCATATTTTTATATATTATTATACATTTGCATTATGTGTAAATAAATAAAAATTTTGGGTTTTAATAAAAATATATATTAATATTTTAATTGTTTAGTGTCATTACCTGACTCTTGAAATATTAATATAATAAAATATTTGTTTTAAAAAAATTATCTGAAAATGATGAACACAATTTACTAATATTTCATCATAATAATAATTGTATTTTTTTAGTTTCGGGACTTTACTTCACCGGTACCGTTTTTTGGAAATTATTATCACATTTTAAAGTGATGACATCACTTTCTGCATTTGCCTTTAGTTCGAAAATAATAACAGATTATGTTTACATAAAATAATATAAATAATTTAACTTTTTATTTTAATAAAAATAGAGACCTAAAATATTTGTAAAATGCTTATTGTTTATTTTAAAAATTGTAAAATAATTTCTGCAATTCTTTGACTTTAATATTAAAAAATACAAAGTATTAAATTTTTTCAAAAAATTAAACTTTTCAATAATTATTTTTTAAGTACAGTGTGTCACAAAAATATTAAAAAATAATATTTTTATTTTAAATAATACATAATATAAATATGACTATAATAAACATACCTAATTTATTTTAAATTTTAACCTAATAATTTTAAATTTTAATAAAAATGTGTTTATAATATAATATATTACATTTATTGATAAAATGTCTCATAGACATAGTTAGAGGTCAGAGGTAAATTATTTCATTATCATAATGAAGCATGATATTTCCCTATATTATAATAAAATTTTCAGATTTTACCGTTTAATGGTTACAGAGTTACATCACTTTAAACATTAGTGATGAGCATATTTATAAAAATGGACATATATAAAAAGTACAGGGATCTGATTTTTATGTAAAAAAATATATTATTAATTTATAAAATAAAATATTTAAATTTAATTCAATTAATATAAGAATGAGCAGAATTATCAATCATTGTAATAGCTACACTAAAGTAAGAAAAAGTTTAAGTGTAATTTATTTTATTAAAATATTATTTTTTACAAAATTTTAAAAATAATTAGAATAATATACATGTATATTTTCTTAATTTTTATTAATATAATGCGTAATTAACATTTATATTACCGCGGTAATGCGTAAACACCCGATTTTTCGATTAATCTGATTTCCTTCGGACACATGCATTGGTCTTTTTTCACTATTTTATGCTCTTTTTTTACATTTTTACCCATTTAATAGCTAATTAACTATAAAATTATAAAATATAAAATTATAAAATTATTTTATAGTTTTTTATTTTTTTAAAAATGTTAACATTCCCTTTTACATAACGCTTAAAATGTTTCTATCGAAAGTGTCTGAGAAATGTTAGGGCATTGTCTGTTTTATTAAAAATTATTTTTTTTATTTAAAAAGTCAGTAATGTCTTTAGTATAATAAGCAGATATGGGATTTAGGATTACGTAAGAGATTTATTGGGAGGGATGGAAATTTTCAGGAAAATTGCCAAGTTTAGGGGAAAATAAGGGAATCCAAAGGCTCCCAAAACGGGAAGATTCCTTAGCTGCCATCACTACATAGACATGTTTCTTTAAAATTAATATAATATTTCACTAATTATATTTATCAATTAAAATAAAAATATAATTTTTTAAATATTTTATATACATTTTAGAGGTCAGAGTTTTCGGATAATAAAAATCTTTCTTTCAGTTCTTTTCTAATCTTTCTTTTTATAATTCGGTATATACCCTTTTCTTACGTGTTTATGTATTGTATATTTCAATGTAAATTGATAATGAAATTATTTTTATAAAAAATGTTTCGAATTATAAAATATAAAGAAACGTCTCTATGCATAAAGATATTTAAACATAGGCCTATTTTTCGAAGAAACGGACACGTGAAGTAAAGTCACAATACCATTTATTAATATTAATGCATACACATTGTATAATACATTATTTATATTTTTAATTATTATAAATATTATTATTTATATATTATTTATATTATTAAAATTAAGTTAAAAATATTATATTTGATTATAATTTAATAATAAAATATAAATAATATAAATAATATAATATAAATTATAATCACTTTTAATTCAGAATAATCTTTAAATTTCAGCATTGATTTAAAAAAAATTTTCCGAAATGACCAGAAAAACCAAAAAAAAGCTTAATTATCCTTAATTGTCCTTAATTGTCTTTAATTATTTGGCATGCACTGTATATGTGTTAACTGAAAAACAAACATTAGAAATCATTTCTTTAGTGCATGCATTACTTTGCAAACATCTTCAGAATAAACTGTTATAATGAAATGATAGTAATATCATGATAAAACTTAAAATAAAATCTCTTTTATTTATGTAATTTATGTTAAAAAACACAAATAAAAAGCGATTGAAAATTTTAAATTTTAAATCAAAAAATTTAATTCATAAAATTTCTAAAATATAACTATAAAACACATGCATTTATTTATGTGAATTATTTGATTGTGTTAAAAAATTATTTCAATATTATTAAAACAAAAGTTTAAAATTAAATTAAATTTACTAAATTTTTAATAAATTTTGCCGAAAATGTATTTAAATGTGTATCATGATTTTGC
>JAQIXB010000761.1:0-14340 GCA_034697405.1 Mesoplophora pulchra | reverse complement strand
TTAAATTTAAGTAAAAACACATACGAATAAATAAAATCTTAGGCAATTTAACGGGTTTACGGATTCACTAGTTATATATTAAAATGATAAAATATAATAAATATTATAAATTTAATAACTTATTATTAGTTTTGTTCGAAAATTATTTTTATTTTTACAATAAAACGATCGTTTTAGTATAAGCCCGGGACTTATGTTCATATAAAAGATGTTTATTATATTATTCATATTTCAATATAAACACAGCGAAACTTCTAGTTACGGACACCTCTTTAAGCGGGCAGTTAATATGTGACACAATTACAGTGAACACATTTTTCCAAGCGAAGTATTGTAATTGAATAGGGATATGAATGTGCTTTATACATGGGGACGAACAAGAATTACGTTTAATTTATTTTAACATGTTTGAAAATAAATTAAACGTAATTCACCGTAACATTCACCGATCACTTTTTGGTCACTTTTGACCTAACCAAAGAACACGTAGACCTAACCTAACCCAATCTAACTTAACAGAGTAATATGTGCATCAATATAATGACCATATCCGGTCAATTCGGACATACAAAAATTAACAGTTTTGCGGCGCATATCTCTATGTATGACGTCCATGACATTAAAGAGGGGACCCCCGAAAATTTCTTAAAATTTTGGATTTTTTATGACATTTTAAATGCTATTTTTGGCACAATTTTTTAATTTTTTGGACATTCTGTTCATATGAAACCATTGTAAACTACGATTTGTAAATATGGTAAACATAACGTAAAATGGCATATTCAATCAAAAAACAATGATAATAAAACACTAAAATCAGATAATTGAAAAGTGCATTATTAATTTTTAATTTTTAATTTTCCCTCAAAATTCAGTCTCTATTTTCATTATTGTATTTGTGAATGACTCATAAATAACGCCATTGAAATACATTTATTACTAAAATGCATGAATTTATGTTTTCATTATAATATTATTATTAAAATGAATTTAATTATGTTTTAATCATGTTTTATTATTATTAATTTTTTAAAAAATATTTTGAATATAATAATGCTGAAGATATTGAAAAATAAATCTCAAAAGAGGAGGGTGTTATTGGCTCAGCAGGTATTTGTACTTTCAATATACTAAAGACTATAGTTAACCATTATAATGTTAACTGACATTTTCTTAATTAAAGTTCGGAATAACGCATATCGAACAAATTGCGAGTGTTTTGGGTTATGACAGTGAAAGAAATGCAAAATCAGTGAATGGACCATTAATTGAGAAAATCGCTGATAATAATCACGATGAATTAGTGTCATCACACAATTATTTAGCATCACATTCAATCGCTACATTTGTGTCATCACAAAACACAATCGATAATGATAAAGAATCAAAAGATGATAATGATGAACACGATACTAAAAGAGTAAAAGTCTTAGATTTAAATGACGAATTAATGGATAATGACGAAGTGATTACATACACAGATTCGAGCACTTTTCTCAAAGTAATGTTTTCATTTGAATATGTTTATGCATAATTTTAATGTTTAATGTTTAATGTTCAGGGGACTCAGAGTGAGAATCCGCATAACGATTACTGTCAGCATTTCGTGGACACGGGTCAGAGACCTCAGAACTTCATTCGTGATGTCGGACTGACCGATCGGTTCGAAGAATATCCTAAACTTAAGGAACTGATTCGTCTTAAGGACGAATTAATCGCCGAAACTGCGACACCACCGATGTACCTTAAGTGCGATTTAAAGGACTTCGATTGGCATGAGTTAAAATGCAAATACGATGTCATTTTAATAGAACCGCCTCTGGAAGAATATCAAAGAACTCACGGAGTAACGAACACTGAGTTTTGGACATGGGATGATGTCATGAAATTGCAAATCGAAGAAATCGCAGCTCAAAGATCATTCGTGTTTTTATGGTGCGGATCTTCCGATGGCTTAGATTTGGGTCGACAGTGCTTAAGGAAATGGGGGTTCAGACGCTGTGAAGACATATGTTGGATTAAAACGAACATTAAAAATCCCGGACATTCAAAGAATTTAGAGCCTAAAGCCATATTTCAACGGACAAAAGAGCACTGTTTAATGGGTATTAAAGGTACAGTACGGCGGAGCACAGATGGCGATTTCATACATGCGAATATTGACATCGATTTAATTATCAGTGAAGAATCAGAATATGGATCAATTCAGAAACCGGAAGAGATTTTCCATATCATTGAACACTTTTGTTTAGGAAAAAGACGTTTACATGTGTTTGGCAGAGACACGACCATAAGACCGGGATGGTTATCCATTGGTCCCGGACTTACTAATAGCAACTTTAATAGTGAAACATACTGTGCGTACTTTCATAACACTTATTTAACGGGATGTACCGACCGAATCGAAGCATTAAGACCAAAATCACCACCCCCAAAAGCTAAAGGCCAATTGGTCCAAAGGACAAATGCTCGTGTTTCGGGAAATTCCCCAAATACCGGAGCACGTCGAACATCACGGTGATAATATTAGAATTATGAATATTTTAAATTTTTATTTAAAAATATTTTATTTAATCATTTGGATATCTGAGGAATGTTAATATTAAGTATACCGTACGATCAAAATTATAATGGACTGTGTTTAGCTTTATGCGTATGCATATGTTAAGAATTAGATACGTACACATAAGCATATGCATATGCATGTGCAGTGCCCATATGCATATGCCGATATGCATATGCATATGTAATTTTGATCATACTGTATATTCATTTTCTTATTTATATATGAATTTTAATTTTTATTTATTATGTGACGCATCAACAAAACGAATATGCATATGTTGAGAATTATACATTAATATTAATTTGTAATTATTATACATTTATTTTAACTAAAAATAAAAATAAAAAAAATTTATTTATACTTTTAAATTGTTTTAAATTGTTTTTTCAATTACAGCATTCAATCATCGATTTATAAAATAATTGTAATTGAATCGTATAATGCTTTAATAATAATAATAAAGCATTAGAAAACAACGTTTGCAATAATATTTGCGCATGATAATATATACAATGCTAATAGAATGAGTGTATATATACGCAAAAATCGCAGTATTTAATTAATATGTTTTTTGCGTATATATACACTCATTCTATTAGCATTGTATATATTATCATGCGCAAATATTATTTCAAACGTTTTCTAATGCTTTATTATTAAAGCATTATACAATTGAATTACAATTATTTTATAAATCGATGGCTGAATGATGTAATAACTTTTAATAAATAAATAATTAATTTTATAAATAATTTTAATTAAAATTATTTATAATGATAAAAAAGTGAAAAGATTTAATTAAAATGAATTCATTATCGTTTATTCGCAGTTCAATTATTTAGTATCTTTAAAATGAAATAAAATATATGGCAATAGAATAGCACTGTTTTCATGTTTAAATGCATTAATTCTAAAATTAGTATGTTTTCAATAAAAAATGATAATTAAATTCTTAAATTACAAATTATGATAAAATAATTTTTTATTTATTAACTTTAGCGTTGCGTATTGATAATTACATATTATATATATTTTAAAAATTTAATGTTTATTAATTTTAGTAATAAATAAATGATTTATGTTTTTTAATAGAAACTAAAATAATAGCACAGTTTTCATTAGTTTTAAGTTTGTAATTATCATTTAATTGATCGTTTTTAAATTTTATTATTACATTTACAATTTAATTATCAAATGCGATGTCATTAATTTTTCATTTCAATTAAAACGCAAATTTATTACATTAATTGGTATGTATAGCTACAGGAGTAGAGGGGAAGTACAGCACAAGTACATGACTAGTACAGCACAGCTAGTTTACAGTTAGTTTACCTAATAATATACTGTGAAAGAATAAAGACAATTATGCGTTCGTTGTGTTTAATGATTTAATTTTCATGATAAAGCCAATAATAGGGTGTGAAAATGGACTAACAATTGTTAGATGTGAGAATAGATGCATATTCTCAATCGGATGATTGGGGTCGTTTTGGCATTCATTAACATTTATTTGGAGCATTCATTTTGTGACTTTATTTTATATTCATTTAGTTGTTAGTCATGATGTTATATGTGTATTATATGCATTGCGAATGAAAAGAGTGTTTCTATTGATAGTATTGATTCCCGCGGCGAAAATTGAATAATACTAACTAAGGGTAGGAACTCATTTTCATCATAAACACATTTGAAATGTGTTAAAAGCATTACGTGAAAATAATGAGACGGAAACTCTCATGAGATATAAGATTCACTCATTTTAGTGGAAAACAAAATACAAGTATAATACGAGTGCATTGTAATTTATTGTGAATTACTCGTAGTAATGCAGATGTACTGTACTGTGCTAGTCACTGTACTAGTACCGTAGTGCAGATGAGGTCATTTGTACATCTTATTCTATTTACTGTGTTTAGTACTATCCCATTCTGGCATAATGCTCCATTCGGAAAGGTCCATCGGGATAACCGCAGACCGTAGTGATTCCCTATGCTCGCCTTAGTTTTGCTGTGATAATGAAATAAATAGTTTCGTATGCGGATAATTAATTTCATGCCAAAATTGAAATGCCCAATGGTATGTTACAATGGCATTGGCATGAGGATCTCATTGCTCGAAGCTTAACACTTCATTCGCCATTCTCATTGGTTAATAGCTTTACTTCTATTACATCTATAGTGTATTCTGCTAATACTAGTCTAGTATATAATATAATAGAATAGAATAGAATTTCGATATACACAATTCTTCATTTGTTAATTAGAAAAGCGATGTGTGTACTCATAATTGGATGACTGACTCTTTAGCACATAAATAACATCTCATTATGAGTAAAGAAAAGCTAATTTAGTCTCATTAAGTCTCATTTGCATTAAATGATAAATTACTATAATAAAGTTCTAAATACACTTTCAGTACTAACTTTTTATCTATTTCATGATGATGCACTGCAGTTTAAGAGTTCACTAAAATTATATCGCAGTTAAAGCGAACTGTGTTCATCACGAGTCATGTCAGAAGATGTGCCTATGTCTGTATGCGGTGTATGTACATAGTGTATGTATATAGTGATAACATATTCTATTTCTGTGATCCTATAACACGTTTAGTAATTCAATTGGAGCCAATAGAGGAGCTTTCTCCTGTTGTCCCTCGGGGCTGATGAGAGGGCTAATTGATGTATGACAGGCATTGCCGCATATTCACTACGACCCTACTTTCCTCTGATAGTAATAATAATACGTTAATAGCAATTTTCAACTATCATTATTACTTGCAATTGCAATGCATTTAGTTACTTTAAATATGTGACTATATAAAGCAATATAAACTGCTGCTTTAGTATATATTAATATACATTATTGCTATATTTGAGTACATTTATACTTTCCCCTTTTCCTGTTGAATTATTCAATAAAAGCATTGCATTTTATAAGTTATTCTGTCAAATTTTGGTCTTTATCTTTACATGAAATATAAGCACTAACATAATGTATAACATAATTTTCGTCACACTATATTCAGACACAAAAAGAGACATGAGATGTAAAACAAAATTTAAATTAAAATGTAAAAATGTACTTTACTTTTAAGGTATATATACATTTATATTGAACATACTATATTTATAGTTATATTTGAAATACAAAAAGATTTTCTTTAAAACAATTTAAATAAAAGAAAAAAAATCGAATGTGAAACAATTATTAAGAATCAAATTTTTTGGGAATATTTTTATCTTTTTTGTCATAAAATTAAATTTAACGTTAAAATTTAATTAATTATAATGAATTTTTAAAATAAAAAATTATATTATTATTAAACATTATTTTGAACGCATATTTTAAAAATTTTAAATCATTTAAAATCATAAGTAAATTAAAATTTATTAATGAATTAATAAAATTATAAATTATTTTTATATTAATATTTTTACATTAATTAATTTTAAAATAAAACGTTTTTAAAATTAATATATTTAATTTTTATATAAATACATATATTTAATATGTGAATACGTGTTTGTATCAATAAAAACCTATTCACTTTAATTTATTTTATATTTATTAAATATATATTATTTATTAAAAACCCAAACTAAATATATTAATTTTAAGTGTATATAAATAATTAACAAAAAATCGCAAAATTCCTAACTCCAATTATTATATAGATGAATGACAGTTATTATACAGTGTGCCGTATAAAGGTACCGCCTCTGGTGTATGTACACTTAAAGCAAATCACATAATCGATCGAACGGATCCTCAGCCCATCGCTGCATCATCATCCAATGACTGAAAACGGATAAATGACGATCAATTTGAATGTGTACTAAAATGTGATCGCATCCTATAGTAAAATGCCGCACACATTCATGTTTTTATCATACTTTAGATCACATCTCTTTTTATGTGAATTAAACTTTTGTGTTTTCATTTAAAGGAATAATCAAAGGTAAGAATAGCATTTTCTTTTTATTGAAATTTCCTCATTATTCAACAGAATTTAAATTAAATTAATGATAACTTTTGTTAATTATGATGTAATAAATTATTTAGTTTTTTATGCATTCTCTTTCCTTAAAAAAAATTAATACGATACTATAGCATAATGGTGATGTAATGCACGAAAGTGCTATTTCGGGGGTGATTTGAAATTAGCATCGAATTTAGACGTTTTAGTTATAAATAATTAATTTATTATAAAATTTCTAATTTTATAAATTAAATATTAGAAATAATGATTAATTAAACTATCAATTGATAGGAAGTGGCACTTTGATTATATGATAGGGGCAAATATTTCCGTAATAATAAATTATAATTTAGTATTACTTAAAATGTAAAAGTTATGGCGCAAATGTGAAAGTAAAATGCTTAGAAAATGCATGTCTATTCATTTCCCATTCGGAAACATGTAAATGGAATGAGAATTGATTGTGAATGAGAAATTTCATCATAAAAGGGAAGTGAATGAGTGCTTTGGACGCATTAAACAAATCACAGCTTTCTGTGTATACACTTTTGTATACACTTTTGTATTAGTACATTTACTAGTACATTTTATTGGCTTTTATTCACTATACTGACGACAAACAAAATCAATTGCATATGACCAATTAATGTATTAAAGTATCAGTTATTCCTGTGCATTGGATATATATATATATATATATTGAAATTCTTATTAAAAATGAGTAATAACGATAACGATATAACTGAATTTATTTTGAAAATAAAGTAATTATTAAATATTAAATATTAAATAATTAATAAATTATGTTTAAATTTATTTAATTTCAGAGAATCAATAAACGCGACAATGTTCTGTTATCATTGTCCAATCGGTACTCCGATGGGATCCCATCATCATGCGAACACAGCCACAACAGCAATGCCGACACTATCAATGTATTCTAATGGATCACCATGTAAGTATATCATACTATATTTGTATAATATAATATATATATAATATATTAGTATATAAATTGTGATAATGCTATTTATATATAAATTTTTCAGTACAAATAAGTAATAAGCATCTAAAAGCATTGCAAATCTTTTCTTTGATTCTCTCAGTTTTAAATTAAATTCAATACTTTGAGAATATAGAAATTAAATTTACTTAAAGTTTTAGAGTCACAAAAAATTCAAATTGTTGCAATACACTAGCAATACACTAGAAATTAACTTATAGTCAAACGACACTACAATTTTATATATTTTAAAATTAGCTTTAGTATCACGCCGATAACTTAATTTGACTATAGAAAAGCGAATCATTTCTAAAAAGGTTTTACTGTTATCTGATCTCAATAATTCACAATGAAATAAACTAGTGCTGTGTAATAGTATATTTCCAACTCATATGAGTACAGAATGAATAACATAATTTTGTACGCAATACTCATATGCACTTAACTTTACGTTAGATGCTGATTCCCAAAAGCATCACTTTCTTCACTATCAGCATCACTATGACATTATCTTTTAAGAGATAAAATTGAATTTATATTTTTATATATATCATTTCATTATTATTATTATTATTATGAAATCAAAAATGAAATGATTAAATTTGCAAATTTCGTTTCCGTTCAATTTAATTTATGCATTATTTAAGCATTAAAATATATTTTGCATATACTGATATTCTCTAAATAAAGCGTGTGCATATGTGTGTATATAATAGTAAATAGATACAAATTCCATGATAATTAAATAATATAATAATAGAATTACATTATAGTAATTTATATGCCCACATATATATACAGATACGACATATGCGGCATTTCAGTCCGATATGCATGATGATGCTTTTGTGAGGAGAAAGCAGCGAAGGAATAGGACCACATTCACAGTGCAACAATTGGAAGAATTAGAAAAGGCTTTCGCCCAAACACATTATCCCGATGTTTTCACACGCGAAGGTACACATCCACTATTTGAATCCACTATTCATATCCACTATTCAGTTCACTATTATTATTCATTTTTTATTTTTTTAATTTTCAATTTCTTAGGTAATAATTTTTCCATTATCATTTTTAAAAATAATTTTATTATTTAATAATAATTAAAAAAAACATTAAATATAAAATCTTTCATTTAATTAATTTTATTTTTATAAATGCATTTTGTAAATATCAGAATTAAAATGATTGAATTTTATTAATTTAATTAAATCATGCTATAGATTTAGCGATGAAAATTAATTTAACAGAAGCACGTGTACAGGTATGGTTTCAGGTAATAAATTTGTTTATTAAATATTTAAATATATATTAAAAATAAATTAATTTATTAGAAATGCGAATAAATGAATCGTTAAAAAATATAAAATTCTATTTAATTTATACATTTTGACACATTTTTATTTTTTAAAAATATCTAAATTAACCATATAAAGAACAAAATTCCATAGTAATATATGAATAAACGAGAAAATGATGTAAATATGTTTTAAATATGATTTTAAATGCATATTTTTAATTACATTTACTAACCTTAGCTATTAAAATATTCAATTTTCTAATAAAATATTTTAAATGAATAAAACTAATAAATTATTCAGAGATATTTTAGTTTTTAAATAACAGGATATTGTAAATATATATGATTTTTGAATAAATTTTACTCATTCATGAATCAAATTAACTTTAAAATACTTTCATTTTCAAAGAAAATAAATAAAAATAATGTAAAAAGATAATAATATTATTTAATTTCTATAAAATAAATGTTAAATTTAAAGATATAAATTATTTAAATATAAATCGAATAAAATAATTGAATTTTGAAAATGAAAGTTAAGTTAAGATGAAAGATATAATAGAATTATAACGGAATAGAATCGTCGTGCGAAATGGCGAAAGGCCGAACGGTTACGCAAAGAGAGAGAGGAAAAGACTCTCACTAAAAATGGCGATCCTTTAACTATTGAAAGTCATAACGCAGATCATTTAGATAATAGCGAAGGCATTCGATCCCCGAGCATTTCACCCGAACCTAAAATTAATGGCGATTTAAGTTCCGTATCTTCAAATGCTTCATCATCAAATCTCAGCACTGAAAAATTAATAAAATCATTCGATAATAAAAGCATCGATGATAAAACATCAGCGATTAATAATGCGATTAATAATAACAAAAGTAATCCATCATCTTCGTCCATATTCAATCCTTTGATAGTATCGCAATCATCCGCCACATCATCATCATCACGTAACACAAACACCACAGCCGATCATATATTTAATAATAATATGCAAATACCAAATTTGCGATCATCACTGCCATTGTCTGTCGGACCATCGTCTTTTACAGAAAATAGTGCATCTCTTCTCAAAGAGTTAACATCGTCATATCCATTTTCTCCGTCATTTCCGTTAAAAAATTCCATTCTATCGGCGTTTACAAACGAAAGGTACAAATTTTTCAAGTAATAGATGTTAACAGATTTAATAGTTTAATTCAAATTCAAATGTTAATCATATAAATATTTAAAATTAATTTATTTAATAATTAGATCTGCATTCACATCTCAATCATGCATCGACTCAATGTTCAATGCTGCGGCGGCACATTCTGCAGGAAGATTTTCATCTCTGCCTATGTTTGTACCTTCACATATGGCACATCAATTCGCATCTGCGGCATTCCCATTTAAAGGTATAAAAATGATATATAAATAATAAATGTAAAATATTTTGTATGAAAATGCATTTGAAAAATGCCATTATTATTCTTATTAATGATGGTTATACTGTGTATAGCGTTATGCGCGTGCTGTTTACCATCATCCCGTTCAATATCCCCCATACAATCGTCATCATCACCCATCGATTCCATAGCGGGAGCATCATCAGCATCAACAAATAATCAATCATCATCGAGTGTCAGTGAATTGCGACGAAAGGCCAAAGAACATTCGGATGCTCTTATGGCACACGCATCTACGAATTTATTTAAATTACCATCAGCATCAGTTTCTTAGTTCCATGTGAACATTGTGTTTACATTTAGTTTATATTTATATTTAGAAAAAATATCCGATATTTACGATATTTACAATTTATTAATTTATGTGTGCATAGTATAAAATTGTTATTTATTTAATTTTTTGTTTGTATTAAATGAAAAGTATTAATAAAATCATTTTGAGAAATGTATAAATATAATATGTGTAATTTGATTGAATGAACAAATGATATAATTTATTTCACGCGTATTTTCTCAGAGTGCATATAAACTCATTCTATATTCTGTGCGTATGAAATTCTATTCTGTTTATAGTATATATTGCATTTTATTAACGAAAATAAAATAGACTTTTGAAAGAAAAGATGTTCTATTCGCATGATGCTATTTTAGTCCATGAAAAAAAGATAAAAGAAAAGAGTAAAGACACTTGCGGTGTACTATATATTAAGCGAATACGATTTACTATTGTACACGCATAGTACAACAGAGGTTAGGTTATGCGGTACTGAGCCATAAATTGAATCATCAATTCAATCATCGTTTTGCACTGTACTCTCAAAACAAATTTGCAGCAGAAAATTGCCATCATTGCCATTGACTGCATCAAACGCTCCCCATTCTTAATCAGTTAGAAAAACGTCATGTTAAAGAGAAAAGAGTCATAATAAACTAGAAAATAGTGAACATACAAAGTGTGCTTTGAAGTTTCTTAATGTGAATAAAAAAAATTATTCAGCATTAAGAAAAAATATAAAAAGAAAAGAGTATAAACAACAAATATTAATACTTTTGATGGAAACGTTATAAATGTAATTATAAAGGAGAATATAATATAATTGAATTTAATAGCAGTATTACATACTAATAATAGTATATTTTATATCATTAAATAAATGTAACTAATGTAATGGGCGTATATAAATGCATATATATTTATTGTATTGAATCAATTTTCTCATTAATCATACACTGAAAAAGTGGAATTAAATTCATCGCAATATATTTATATTCACATAATAATGCTTAACAATTGCCCATCAGCTTATGTAATGCATATTTTATTATTTCTAGTATTACTAGTATTATTACTAGTATTATTACTAGAAATAATACTAATATTTGAAAAGGATAGTTTACTTATGTATATATACACATCACATATGTGTATTGTATGTATTATATAAATGTGTATGATTTCTCTTTTTGTGTGGAATTGAATTTGATATTTGGAGTCACCCCATCATTTGTGATATATGTGAATATGTGAGAGTAAATCAATTTACCACAATGTTCGTTTGCTCCAAATGACGCTATGCACCGAACACTAAATAGAAACTAAATTCGCATATACAGCACTAGTATATGTGAACACTATAATACTTAGGATCAAATGGTAACTCTGTTGCTGTAGGAACAGTCTATAGACCAATCCCCATAAGGCCTGTTGCCCATGATCTTATCAAGAAAATTGAAGCATCCCCTAATAGAGAAATCAGGTGAAATAGAAAATAGAAGTAATTCCTTAGTATTAAATTGCATCATCATAAAGTTAATTTAATTGATGCGAACGATGCATCGAGACTGTGCAAGTACTAGCTGTACTAGCAATGTACTAGCAATGTACTAGCAATAAGCTAAAGAGAGAGATAAAGATATCACTATGGATGCATTAAACAGGATAATATAGAGAATATGAAAGTATTCACTTTATTAATTAGCACAATCGCTCGGAATGGCGCATTAACAATCAATATCCTATATACACTCTGATTAATAACAAAGAAATAACATTATCATTTTATGAGAATATCATTTATTACTGCGAATATAATATAATAGTGAATGGGATCATGCCCCTGAACAATTTGCAGCTGCGATGTCATTGAATGAGAAAGCAGAGCATAGGTCCGTTAAATTGATTTCTTTGCATTTTATAGAGATAATTGGTCGTTAAATGCAATTACATAACAAATGAACAGAAACGACACAGACTATGGTTATTTTACTGTAACGATACTAATGAGGTATTCGCGAAAACGTGACTTTACATCATGCGAAAGGCGAATAATAAACAATTTATATAAAAAATGGTTATCATGCGGTATATTCACATTCTAATTATTTTATGCATCATCGGGGATTGCGGATTCTACACTCACATTCACTCATACATTTTAATATATCATATTTCATTTCATTCTAACTTTTGTCAAAAATTTTAATTTAAATAATAGACCCTTTCATTATAAATTAATTCATATTAATTTTTAATTATCATTATACATTTTTAAATTTATGATTTATATATAAATATATTGGATATATAAACTATTGGATGAACACAACTTTTTAGGTATACTGATGAGTTTCAAAGTATTATTTAGATTATATAATCATATGTACCGTTTTGCCGCACATTTTGGAAAGGTCTAATAGAGCTGTGTAAAAATATTTAAAAACATAAATCTTGAAAAATAAAGGATAATATGCTTTATCCCAAGATATAAGACCATGTGCTATAAGACTGGGCTTAAACGGTGAGATCATTCATTATAAGAATTGTCCTGAAAAATACTTCGGCAAATTCTGTATGCACAAAGACTTTTGCAATAATTCAATAGATATAATAACCAATTTTTTAATTTTATACGAATATTTTGCAGAATACATTTAAACCTCTGTAAACGGAATTTTTTCTGAGAGAAAATTTTTCTGTCTTAAGGAGGTTCTGTTTTGCCAAAAATTTACGTGTATTTCAGTACATTCAACACTACTATCAAATGCTCCCGATACTGTACTGCTTTTATAAGTTTTATTTTATTAATAAATATCATAATTAAAAGAATGTTAAGAGTTTTGTTAATCAATTTTATACATGTCATAGATAATTCTCGAAATGAGTTATTTCGAAAAAACTAGTCACATAACTTACATGAATGTAAACGTAATTTTAAGATGTGTAAGGGAAAAGTGCACTTACAAGTAAATTCCTGCCATTAGATTCTTTGTTAAAGAGTTAACTAACAATAGTAGTAATATTGGCCTTTATTAGAAATTATTATTAATTATTAACTAAGAAATAATTTAAATATATAAATATATTTTTTAAATCATTAGTTATTTTTAAAATTAATTATAGTAAAGTACACAGAGGAACTATCTTTTTTGTATGTTTTATGAATGAAATTCTTTGTAATTAATGTTCAGTCCGTTTTAATAAACGCATTATTAAATTCACATGCAAAAGTGTTGATTTATGTATACTGTCAGTGTTTTATAACTAAAAAGTGTTTTTTTACGATGTAATTAATTTCGTGAATTATCGGTAATATATATTTTAATAATAATATATAATATATATGTATATTAAAAAAGCATGATAATAGTAAACGTGACAAATCATAGTAAAAGTAAGTGTAACACACTGATGAGGGAACGATTGAAAAGAGGAAAATGAAAGGGCATAAAACATTTGGCGTAAATTCAACAAAAGAATGTATTAAAATATAACACCCCATTACTGTATTCACAAAATGTAATAATAATAATGTTAATATTAAATAAATTCGTGATATACATTTATTTAACAGATTTAAGTATATATAATATTATTATGATTCAAAATTAATAGAATTAATTTGATAATAATAATAATTTAGGTCTAAATACGAAAAAAGTTTTAAAATATTCATTTATAATGTTAAATATTTAATTATTGATTTTAATTTAATAATAAAATAAAAATTAAATATTTAAAAAGTAAAATGCTTTATGATATAAAAG